>JABFPJ010006133.1:0-11287 GCA_022817425.1 Gryon sp. ZL-2020
CACCATACCAGTCTATCACTTAAAATATGAAACTTAATTGAGAAATGTACTCCTAGCTTATGAAAAAGTAGTTTTCCATTTTTTGGAAAAGTGAATTTTCTTTCACTTATGAAAAAGTAAAATTTTTTACTTTTTTGGAAATGACAAATTTTTTCACTTACGAATAAGTGCAAATTTTGACTTTTTTGAAGTAAAAAAATGTGTCACTCAGCAAATAAGTGAAATTTTCACTTATTCGAATTTAGAGAGATGATCAGTAGGCATTGAAAAAGAAGAAAACCACGTGAAAAAGTGTGTTAAAGAGAGATTCTGCTGTATTATATCGTAAGCAAATTATTGATTTACATTTAAACTTGAAATAGCAAGTATTTCTTGAGACTTAATTTGTACATTGAAACAACGGAAGAAGTGATAGAAACGTGCGCGATTCATTATTTTACACTTCACGCTTCCGTTGGCTGCATTTTTCTTTTGCCCTGATATCATCGCAAGCGTTATTCTTTGCGCGATGGAAAATGTTCGATAGAAGCCATTGAAGCAAAGAAATATCAACTTCTGCATCGAACGCTCAAACTATGCCAGTCCTCGATTCTTCGAAGTGAAATGAATGGTGTTTGATTCTTTTTTCTTTTTTTTTTTTCATTATTCTTTTCTTACTTACTTCAAGATGACCATTTTAAAATAGTTGACCTAATATTTAACTTAACTGTTTAGTTGAGCAAATCGAGGTAGACAAATTGAGACAGATTGATTGAAAGTATCATAATAAAATTGACCGAAGCTGGTCAAAGTCAAGGATGCTAAACGTCAAGGTTGTACGCCAGCGCCACCACTAATGTATATATATATATATATGTATATAAATGAATATATAAATGTGTGTAAGCATGCGATAAAAGGAAATAAATCAAATGTTTTAGTGGAATTACAGCGTAAACTTTCTCTCAGAAAGTATTTGATTTTGATTTTTCTCAAGGATTGATTGCGCAGCTGGAAAACGAGGCTGATTGCCATGACTTAGTAGTTATGTCCGAGTTTGTCGCTTAATAACGCTTAAGTGATGACTCGAATGACTACAAACAAATTGTTAATTAAAACTCGACATTTGAAATTTGAAAGTTGCGGATGAATGAATTATAAATACAACTTTGACTGCATTACAATGATGTCATTCATGCATGTTGAGGCTTTGTTACGTAATATATCTATTCACGTTAAATTAACGCAATAAGTTATAACTATATTTTATATTTTTTTTTGTCCGAACATAATTGCATTTTTACAATTAACGTAAGATTTTAGAAAAAATGTTAAAACATTAAAGATTTGATTTTAATTGAAACATATTGATATGCAATTTATCTTTACAAAATGATAAATTATTATTATTAAGCTAATAATCATAACATTATTATTTTCCAAATTGAAATCAATTCGAATAAATGTACAACTTTGTCAATTATTCTTAAAAAATATATACATAATTAATTGCAATAAGTAAGAATTGAATCAATTTATATATAAGATGTACAAATAGAACAAACATATGAGGTCGCATAGACTCAACACAAAATGTCACTTGATACAATGCGGAATGAAAACAGTTTAAGCGTAACGCACAATGAGTTATAGTAGCAAATTATAAATCAGGTTGCGTAATTTCTCACGAGATAACATCCTCCGGTAACAAGTGGCGCACTGATGCGAGGACTGACCGGAAAGCGTAATGAAGTACGTCGCGTGTCTAAGGCTTCTATTACGCACGATTTTTTTCGCTGCAGTTTCTTTTGCAATCGGTTTCGCTTTGCACCAAAGTCTATGATATGTCTTTAGTATCAAAAAGAAAAAAAAAAAAAAAAAAAAAAAAAAAACAAACACGCAAGAGTCTTCATTTCATTAAATATAATACAATACATTACAAATAACAATACATACATCATGGAAAAAATGTATTTGGCAAAATATATAACTTTTGCCGAAAATATATTTGATATATTTTAAATATATTTTTGCTAATATTTAAAAATATATTTTTTATCATGTATGATATTAAAAGTAAATTTCAAAGAAGGATGATAATATTTAATAGAAGTATAAATGCAATGAATGCAAATACAATTTAATTCATGATTAACTGTAAATATGTGTAGAAAGATAGTAAATAAAAGAATTGAAGTTCAACGTATTATCTCATACTTTACACATTTGAATGTACATGCAATTCCGATATCAATTATGTGATGCGAAATTCCAGCAACGTCGTATATTGTGAAACATTTTATACTGTATTACAATGCAACTCTTTGTTTTATCATTTTTTTAATTACGTATATCTTATGGTATTAACTTGTGGATAACATGATAAATGATTAGCAACATCATAGAACAACTGTTCTAAATATTAATGTTGATTATCTGTATTAATTACGTGTAACAGAGACAACAAAAAACCTCGAATTTAATACACACAGTATTCTCAGTATTCAAACGGAATGAAAGACGAACGGAAATGAACAAGAATAAATGCTTTTTTGATTATTGATTAGTTCCATTGAAACTGCCAGATGGCGGTGTAGCTTATCAAGAACGAGAAGAACAAATTGATATTTATGAAGTTAATAAAAATCTCAAAAAAGGAACTAAAGTCTAATATTGTCTAAAAACAAATGTCTAGATTAAAATTATTGATTTTCAAAAGAGCCCTAAGTCACATTTTTTAATTAGCAAATTATACGTATATTTATTATCCTTAAGGGTTCCTTGATTGCAAGTAATAAAACTTGATTTGACTATTTTTTCCCCTCAAAACTATGAAAATGTGACTTCAGGTTCTTTCCAAAATGAACGACTCATTTACAAAATATTTTCTTTCTTCTATTATTTTGTACATTCTCGACGTGCATCGAACGTCAAACTCCGATGCACTTGAGAATAACAACGTCTTTTCAACCCAACTATCAGAGCAACCTGCTTATTAACCTTTTGACCTCTGGAAATGTGCTTGAACTTAACGTCGAGCTCGTCGTCCTGTTGAATTCTGCGTTGCTTGTATTCAAAGTCTTGAATGTCCAACTTGTCTTGCTCTTGCAGAATGAGTCGCAATTTGTTTGTCTCAGTTTTCACAACTTTCGAGTCGACTCTGCCACTTAAGTTCAACTGCGCCGAATTGGGCAAAGGAATAAGGCTGGTCCCCTGTCGTGATGCGGGAACCTGCCGTTCTCCGGGCATCTTCGTCCCAGAACAATCTGGGTTTTGCTCGTCAATATTCCCCTCAATTGAATTCAAACTTTAACAATTTAGTTCAAACTTTGACTCAAAATCAAAATCCAAACTTGAAAGTCACGTCACTGTTATGAAATCCTATATTTGTTTAAGAAAAAGTTGAAAGACTAAATAATTCGCAGGACAAAGTGCCGCCGTCGTTACATCACTAACGTCATGTCTTCCTGGCCAAAGAAGACACGAAGGAAGGGATGCTGCGTCGCGACGCATCGCGCAGACGCCCCTGCCTTCAATCCCGCAAGCGGGTCGATTTGTCCCCATTTGCCGGCAAAATTCAAAATCCTTCGATTTATCAGCTGCTTGTTTTATCAACTCCAAAAACTCGTCCTCTCACATTTTAAGCGCAAAATCCAATGATCCCTTTGAAGGATTCAACTAGACCAGCTACCTTTTGACTATTCATGAAACGAAACAAATCATCATAGAGCTCAGTCATTTGAATATCACAAGCCAATCCACGATCGTTGATTTCCATGTCATACTTCAATCTCTCCCCACCTTTGTTCCTCTTCTCTCTTCATTTCCCTTGTCACTCCTACAGCTCATTTGTTTGGATGTTATTAGATGCTCAAAGACCGAACGGAAGAGAGATCAATAAAATGCATTCTCCCCCGCTTTCCCCTCCTCAACTCGTGTCTTCTTTTTCTCTCGTTCTCTGTCTTCTTTTCGACTGTGGTAGGAGTGTAGGCCGACTTCCCTCACCCACATTTTCCCTCTGACTAACTTCATGGCGTATTTTGCATTTTTCGAATTTTCAATTTTCATATTATGTGATAGAATAAAAAGCTAATAAAAATTGAAAAAAATATAAATGCAGAAATATAAAAGAATATTTATTAAACTAAGAAAAACAGCTATCTCTCCTTTGTTAGAAATAATGAAAATAAATAAAAGAAACAAGACAAAAATTAATTAAAAAATCAAAACATTTTTATTGATTAAAGCTACCCTTTTTCTTATATTAATTATAAAAAAGAATATTAAAAAATGATTTCGTTGATTAATATTATTTATTTATCTATTTTGTATCACTTTTTAATTATTGTTATATATTTCTGAATGTATATTGTTTAAAATGTGTAGTAGCTTATTATTCTATTACATAACATACAAATTTGAAAAATTGAAAGTACACTCTGAAGTTAGTCAGAGGGAAAATGTCCATGGGGGAACTTGGCCTACACTGCTACGATAGGACAGGTGGCGCCAAAATCACCACGCTCCGCAGCTGCCGTTAGAAATTGCGAGCACGCACTGCTGTGCAAACGCGTGTGTGTCAGCGAACTTGGCGGATTTGTAATCCAGCGACCTTGATCGTAGGACGCAAGTCTCACTCGCGCAATGCACAGATAACACTTACTTTACTTCTTGTCTTAATCTAGCCGGGTCACTGCACTATGTCGCGACTTATCGTGCCTTTAATATAGAATCTGATAAAATAATTACCAGGCTTGTCAATTCAACTTGTTTGAATTAATACATATTTACAATATTAATATTATATTATAACTAATATCATATTAATTAAAATATTAATATTAATACAATATTAATACATTTTAATTATGACTTTTAACTGTTAATTAACTTATATTAATAAAGTACTTCGTGCACTTTTACATCAAAAATATTGACGAAATTATGATAATAATGTTTAAATGTTCAATTGACAGGTCTAATAAAATAACAGAAATTCATATAACTCGAATATGTACGAGTGGTATTTTGAGAAAGCTAATGAGATCTCATGGCGTTTGCTCAATGAATCCAATGTTCGGTCATTATGACCTTGCAAATTGTGCTTGTTGTAACGCTTGCAGAAGAACATTCTTTGCAGCGATTAACTCGCTTGAAAATTAAGTTCTAGTTTGTTGGTTTTGAATTCAAAATGATGTCTAACTAGAGTACTTTGTTTTATTCAGCGACTTGAATATCGCTGTAAAATAATGTGATAATAAATATTAAATAATAAGATTCAGTCGTTTATCAACAGCGATTGTGTTTGTATTAACATAAGAGTTACTGATTTGCTAATTAATCAGATGAATGTTTGCATTTGTAATACAAATATTTGGTGCTTAATAATATAATGATGTGCATCATTTCTTATGCCATCTTTATAAATCATCTTTTCTTGTTTTATCATTAAACTACTTTCTAACGTATTTATACACTTGTCAAATAAATTATCCACCCTGTTTATAATGTCAGACTTAATTATTCATTTAAAATTGTCTGCAGATTGCCGGTTAACGTATGGACCGCAAATACTAAGAAAACGTATTATATATTTATATTCATGCTAAATGTATTGTTCGGCCCATCGGATGTTTGCTCTAAATCTAAATAATGTTCTATTAATAGAGCCTCTAATTATTTAATACAATGTAGTTATAGTCACATTAAATTGAATCATGAATAAACTGGTGATTTTCATGTAAGTCGAAAGTGTCAACTTTTTCAACCATTTGTTATAAGATAAAACGATTTGAACTAATATTTGTTGATTCTCGGAATGATTACGTCTACATTTTCTTGTCAACCCAAATGTGATGCGGCTTTTTAGCGCAGTGTTTTCACGACTCATTCAAAATGCTCTCAAAATAATCACAAGGTGTTCTATATAACTTTACATAACTTTCTTTAACATTAGTTATAAATTATGAAGCTATTTATGCAACGCCGCAGTTTAATTTAAAATAATTAGCTCAAAAATATAGTTGATTCAAGCATTAATATATGTTAATATATTACCTTAACAAAACGTAAATATATAATGATAATAATAATGCAAAAAAGATTATTTTTGAGCATTTTTTAAATATATTAAGAATATATTTTTATAGACAAAATATTTTCTGAATATATTAACAATATTTTCGCAATATATTTTTCGTTTTGTACAATTCAAAATAATTATTCCAAAAGTACAGTTAATTCAAACAATAATATATGTTATTATATTATATTATATTATGTTTAAAAAGAGCAGATAAAACCGTTCTTTTTTTTAATAAAAAAATGATTTAAAAGTGTACATGCTATGCTCAACGAAATAAAACTAAGCCTTTTTCTTTTAATGACATTATAATCTCGTTAACTTTGTTGTAAGCAATTCAAAAACGTTGATTACAAGCAAAATGAACAAACTTGTCTCTCATGTTTAATGACAAAGTTCGCGTTCCGACGAGCGTATAATTCATCAGAGGATGTGCTCGTGGATGTTCATGAAACAATCGGCTTGGATAATTGCGGCCCGCACCTTACAATGTAGCAATCAAAACTGCATCAATGCGTTAGAGCTGATAGAAACATCGTTGTGCAAAAGTATTGGGAGCGAGCATTGTTTCGTTTTGACTTTCTCACAAGCTCTTGAGCGCGCCTGCGAGCTATTAAAGTGTACTTTCTTCGCAGATAGCGCGAGCGTACGATCCATAATTCATTCGCTTAGAATTGCGTTTTGCATATGCTCCGCCAGGGCAATACACCTCCGGTGTTATTTTGTGTTGGTGTTGGTGCGTTTATGTATAATACATACAAACACACAA
This sequence comes from Gryon sp. ZL-2020, assembly GCA_022817425.1. Lineage (NCBI taxonomy): Eukaryota > Metazoa > Arthropoda > Insecta > Hymenoptera > Scelionidae > Gryon > Gryon sp. ZL-2020. The sequence continues at coordinate 6,831 of JABFPJ010006133.1, forward strand.
TCGATACACGTATGTTGCTCGTCTTCGCTTTTCCTAGCTCTTGATGCGCGTTATCAATATTTATCGTATACGCAAGGGAAGTCAGCAATAGAGACAAAGACAGAAATAGACAAAGCGCCAGGGAAATTAGCTGGAAGAACAACTGCAAAAAAGAGGATACAAATTAAGTGCTGACTTGCATAAGCGTCATCAAACAACGCAATTTGATACGCTTCGATGAACCATTCAGACCAAATGAATTATTATCATATACGTATGTGTATTGTTTAAGACTTATTTCAATTTAGTCTTTATATTTAAGGTATCCTCGTCAAAAGTGAATACGAATTCATAATTAAAATGTGAATTATGTAAATATATGAATCGAGCAACAAAAAATACATGTAAAATCATAGAAAATGTATCATTTTTTATATATGAGATATCGCAAATTATGAAATTTATAAAGTATCATAATTATATTTAAATACATACATGTTTTTCATCAAACGACTTTTTTTAGGATTTTTTTTTGTAAAAATATATGTTTTAATTTAAGTATTTGTACTAAAATATACTTGGAAATATAAGCAAATATGTTTAATTTAATAAATATATATCTAAAATATATTTCCGGCAAAAAGTTATATATCTTGTATATATGTAAAATATATTTTACATATATAATAGGCCGCACTTCATGATTAACGAAGTTAATAATACATAATAATACAACATTGAATAATATATTTCACAAGATTGTCGTCTAATAGTTATATCGTAGGTAAAAAAATAAAACAATCAATTTCAGTGGGTATTGACCCTTGTTTTACCTTAACTGAAATGGATTATTAATTTGTTGTTGAATTCATTTGAATATCGATCAGATTTGTAAATGAAAATATTTTACCAGGCGATTATACATGTTCATTTTACAAACTCACCTCGGGACTCGATTCGTTGCACCGATGATTTCGATTTTGCCAAGCCAGCAAGCGGGCTGTTAACTTTCCCGATTGTATCTGATCGTCGACCGCTAAGCCCTGAGACGAGAGCTGCGATTGGTACCTGCGAATCACATGAGCGGATTATCGTTATGAAAGTAGACATATGTTATTTTTATTTCTATACATATTATTATTATTATCATTATAATCATCAAATATACATACATATATATATATATATAATATAAACTAAATATACCTTCTGTCATATAAAGGCACTTGTCTATCTTCTATTTCTCTAGATGTACTCCGGTCTCGGGATATATTATCCACATGCACCTTGCCTGTAAAGCAAACAAAAAGAAAAATTATAAGCAAAAAATACCATTAGATGGATTGTCAAAAAGTTACATTAAAAATGGCGCGAGCACTAAAATGGCATATGCGGGCGAAAAAAAGGCCATCAGTCGGTTGAAAAAGTTAAAAATGAATGAGTGTGTTTGATAACGAGAAAATTTTGCGCCACCAAGTGATATTGCATGTGCAACAAAAAAAAGTAGGCTAAATGCAGCGCAAGTGGTACACGCGTTAGCGGCATTTTTATTTCCACTATACGACTCTTTTTTCATCTCTGATTTGTCACTACTATCACTCGCGCTCCATCCGCCTTTAACCGACAACGTCTGTCGCTTTACTTTTTTCTACGCCAAACGCATTTCACGCAGTTTACTTCTTTTGAATGTATCTTTCGTATATATAATACGTATATACACGAGTGTTTATATCAGTTTATATGCAATATAATAATTTGTATTAATTAAATTAGTCTTTTTATATATCATTTTAAATGTAACTTTTTACAATAAATATTTTATTAACCTTAGTAAAAAGGATTATATATTGTTTATATATAAAATATATATTAACAATATATTGACAACATATAAACAATATATAATCCTTTTTATTAGGGATTTTTTAAGCTTTTTTTTTTTTTTTTTATTAAATTTAAGATTTAATATATATATATTAAATAAATACCATATGTTAATACTTCTTTTATTAATCGCTTAATTGGTTATATATAAATATTATATAAATATAATATAAAATAGATATAATTTTCAATAATAATATTCATATTTTATTTTTATTTTAATATTTTCGATTAATTTATAATAATTATATAAAATTATTACTGGAAACAAAAACGTTCAACATATGATATATAATTATTCGTTCTTCGTCACGACAAAGGTTTCGGCACGTGCATATAAAAGGTATTGCAGAAGAATATCAAGTTACTTAAAATTCCACACCAAGAACTGATTACATGATCGAAAAGAAATCAGGTGAAGTTTCTTAACGTCTAATTTTTTTTGTTTTTTTTTTTGTTTTTTTTGTTTTTGTTTCCTTACGTTCAAGTCAAACTAGACAGTTGAGGGTACTGTGTTCCAATGAAACGAAATTCCAATTACAATAATTTTATCACTCGTTGAATATTTGCCGTCGTTATTGCGGTCAGCAAGTTGTATTTCAGAAACGATTACAAATTCGATACTTTCCTAATCGCAAATAGACTTTGGAACTGGTTTATTGAAAATACCGCGAATTGTGAATTGCATTATTGGTTAAAACTTGATCCTGTAAAGCAGTCATTTGTTTTTGTTTAATTATTGAAATGTAATAATTAATGAAATATAATTACATAAAAAATAAGAGCATAAAAGTCGTATTTAATTTGTTATATTTATATTGGTTTTTTATTATTTCTGAGTTAAAAATTAAACCAGTTTATTTTTAAAGTTTGGTATTGATTCATTTCATTATAATACAGGAACGAGAGCGGCATATAGTTATTTCGCGTCCAACCGCATTTTGAAATTAGTACCAGCTCCTTTTAGACATGAAACATATACAAAATATTTTTGATTAACAAAAAATTACTTTGAAATTTTACGAAAAAGTTAAAATTTTGTAAATTATCTGAAAATGCATAAAAAGTGGAAATTTTATGAAAATGTGAAGAATGCAATTTTGTAAAAAATCCAAAAATTGTGCAAAAGAAGTAAACAAAATTAATTAATTAGGAAAAAAGTCAACAATTTATATTTCATGTCAACTATTTTACTATGTTCTTTCATTTATTTTTCGTATTCATTCGCACGTTTGTATTATTTTTTCGCAGTAGTGATACGTTTTAGTCCTTAAGAACAGAATTCTTCAATTCGTCAATATCAACATTCACCATTCGTCAGCGTCTCTCATGAAATATTAAACATCAACGACAACGGAACATTCAGTGTATTTGCCGCAAAGTGACAAGTACCGACAGTTACTTAAATAATTTCAACCGAATAACTGATCGAGTCAATAAACAGTTACCGCCTTTTATTTATTTATTATTGATTTAGTCATTTACTAGTTTTGTATATCAAAACTAAATTTGTATTCCTTAATAAAAGTACTTCAAAATATATGTTTCGTTATGTTTTATATATATTTTTGAAATATATTTTCGTCCATATGGGAAATTAAATTTAAGGATTATATGAAAAAATACAAATTTGTCTTTTACATATTATACAATATTCTTTTTAAATGCTATAACATAATAATTAATTAAATACAAACTAATTTTGTTTTCATTGAAGTTATTCAATTCAATCATTTGTACGTACTAATAAGTTTAATGTTATCTTATGAACTTTCTGTAAGTTAATAATATATACATAGTAAAATATTTTTTCCAATTCGAATCGTAAAGCACGCTGAGGGTATATTGGATCCGTTCTTAGACGGCGCTTGTGCGAGTAAATAACTGCACTTGATTCGAATTTTGGCAGCTCAGTGGCAGCGTTCCAAACGGCGCTTTTCCTACGCAACATCAAGAACGAGGCTTCTTAAGTTGCGCGACACCCGAAATGCCGAGAATGCTTAAATGGACGGAAAAATCAAGCTCGCAATAAGCAACTCAGATTGCGAACAAAATGGCTAAATTTAAAGTCTTCCCCTAGCACTAACTAACTGTCAGCCATTTCGTTGTGAATTTCGTTTTTATATGCACACACATATGATAAACGCACACACTCACAAACACCACGAGGGAAACGAGGCATTGTTCGTGTCGGCTTTTCGTGTCAACATGTGTGGTCACTTTCCAACTACGAAGACAGTGATGTGCTTTGTACAACATTCACGAATCATCTCAAAAGCACAGTCGAGCTTTCATTCCATTTGACTTTTATTCGTTTACTTTTTCGGCTATTGATCTCTAATTGAGATTTGTATAATTAGTTAATCATTTGGAAAAAACGTTTATATATACATTGTTTAAATAATCAAATTTGAGTAAGTTGCCCCTAATGGAAGAATATATATATTTAAAATATATTTCTGAAATATCCCAGCAAATGAAAATCCATATAAATCGATTAACATATTATGTATATAGTTTTAAATTGCGTTAGCGTTCCACGTATACAGTTTTTTTACCATTTGATTCAGTTGAATTAAACTTAATCAAATCGA
>JABFPJ010006134.1:0-11285 GCA_022817425.1 Gryon sp. ZL-2020
CTTGCTTCGTGGAAAAAGTAGAGGCGTTCTCACTCGTGAGCATGGCAACACTCGCTTCGCTCGTGTTGCCATCTCACTCGTGAAAACAAGCCTCTACTTTTCCCACTCAGTGAAGTAATATACTATTATGTCATAGCGTCATCACATCGGGGAGGGGGTCTTTTAGGGATGCCATAAGGAATTCATAGCCAGATCATAGGGGTAATAGAAGGGGTCCATAGAATGGTCATAGGGAGCCTTTAGAGGATCCATAGAAGTATTTAGTGTGGAACTAGGGATTTAGTTAGGACCCATATATGGTCATAGGGACGCGGAACACAGGGTTTCGCCCGGGCAAAGCCGGGGCTTCAGCTAGTAAATAATATAATTGATATTTAATAATTAACTTATACTTAGTCATGAAAAAATGTTTATTCTTTAATAATTATATCTATCTAAATTAAATGTTTTATATAATAAAATATTTTAATACATAACTTTTTCAAGTATTTCATTATATTTAATGTAACAATTCGAAATTATTATTTATTTTCATATTTCTAAACTGAATATGTTTTTTATTCAATATTAACTTCTATTTTTATAGTATCGATGTGACACACTATTATCAGTCCTTGGGCAGACTGATTAATCATGATAATTTGGTTTCTAATCTGAAAGCCAAAATTGTTGAAGTTAACAATGTTCCACATTTAGTTTTCTTTATCCGGAAGAATATATTAGCTGGCGATGAATTAACATACGATTACGGTGATCGTAATGCCCAAAATGTTAGAAATTTCCCGCGGTTACTTTCGAATCCTCCCAAAAAAATAAATTCAACAAATTGTTCTCCAGGTAAGAATTACGTTTAACTCATGTGTATTATATCTAAGAACAAACATGACATCGGTACATATTGTTGAAAGTAATTGTTCGAATTTACTGTTTTCATTCCAATATCTTACTTAATTATGACTATGATAGAAAAAAATGTCAATAACAATAAGATAACGAGAATCGATATAAAAACAAGCTTAAAAACTCATTTTTTATTTATTAAGAGTTTCATATCCATTTTCATCTATAAAGCTCAAATAAATCCATACTCAAATAATCCATACTAAACTTTTTACAATATCTGTACTAGATTTCTAGAAAAAAATTTTTTTGTATCATAGGTGCACCCCTCAAGTGTGTAACATTCCTGGAACCTGAAAAATAGAAAAATAATCAATTAATAATAAAATAAAGATTTTATAAATAAATAAATAAATGATTTTACCTCGGGCGTTGATAAATAATCAACGCAATTAGTTTTTATCTGCAGTGTCCAGGATGATACATCTGAAAAGAAAAAGTAAATTAAACTCAGTTAATTGTTTCGACATTTTGAGGTTATGCTGACAAGCATACTTCAAAAGTAAGAAATATTTCAATTGACATATTCAACAATAAATAAACAATACTTACTTGCAAGAGAACTCTCTCTCTCTTCTTACATATCCGATTTGACCGCAACCGCACCGCAATCACCTCACGAACACACAATAGTCACACCGCAAACAAACGGCACCGTACACATGACAGCTGTCTGCTGTGTGACCTACCGATAAAACATGGCGCTGCACAAAAGACACGATCTACTTTACCGACCGAACAACACTTAGTAGTTCACTTATTGAGGCGCAACGAGATGAACAAAACTTTCTCGTTTGCAAGTTGACTCTCGTTGCATATAAGTGCTCGCGTGGAAACCGGTTTTGTTACTTGACTTGACTTGACAGTTCTGTCCACAAGTTCGCGCAACGCGAGTAGTAACAAGACCCAAAGTCACTTACCGCAAAGGTAAGTAACAAAAAAAGGGTAAAGGGGATCTTCCTTGAGGATCACCCTTATAACGTGGACGAAACATAACCTCTTTTTCTTTTTATAGAAAGAGCCAGGTTAAAAGACAAGAGTGAGAGAGAGAGAGAGTAGTAGAGAAAGGAGAGGGAACGAGAAAGACTGGGAACGAGAGAGAGAGAGAGAGAGGAGAACGAGAAAGACTTGGAACGAGAGAGAGAAAGAGAGAAAGAGGAGAGAGGAGAGAGAAATAGTGAGAGCGAGAGAGAAAGAGTGCGAGAGAAGCCCCTTAGGGATCGTCCATAAAAGACTTAAAAATAATAAAGGAAAAAATATAATTTCGACTAAGACAGACGAAGATAGAAAATGAGAACATGCGGATGTCTTTTATGGACAGCGCCTTACCGAAAAGGTAAGTGGTATTTAAAATAAACTGAAAATTGTTTAGGCGGGGAAATTTGAATTGTTTAAAAATAAAATTGTAAGAATTATTTTGGCGGCAAATTTGAAAATTTAATTTTGTATTATTGAGATTTTATTAATAAATTCCAAATTTTAATTATAATTTATAAATTATTGGATAACTCGAACCTTTTCAAGTGTCATAGGGGATGTCGTCGGGGATGACATAGGGGATGTCATAGCGGTTCATACGGAGTTTATGATGAGATTAAAAGAAGTTTATAGGGAGATTGAAAGGAGTTTATAGGGAGATTAGGAGTTTAAAGCGAGCTTATAGGGAGCTTATAGGCAGTTTATACGGAGTTTATGGGGAGTTTGTAGGGAGTTTGTAGGGAGTCCATAAAGAGCCCATAAATAGTTTATAGAGATACCTCAGATGAAGCTAGGAATTTCGCTGGGAGTAGAGATAGGCGGTCATAGACAAGGGGTCATAGGCTTTTTGCCGGGTGGAGCCGGCAATTCAGCTAGTATAATATAATTTCTTTTTAATACTAAATAATTTATGAAATTAATCAAGGGCCGCGATAGCATGCCAGACGAGCCAAGGTGAGGTTAGGTTTACCTTATCGTCGAGTGCGCTGAGCAAACTATATTCTTGAAAACTTGACAGGTTTAGTTTATGATAATTTAAACAAATCAATTTATAGCATAAACTATACATTATTTTTACGTTTTGTTAGTTTTCTATTGTTTCCTAATTATTAATTAACTTAATAAATTTTTTCCTATGCTGAAAAAACATTATTTATTTCACATTTATTAATATTAATATCGTAATCAACAAAACATTTTTCTTCTACACATGTTTTCGTACAAATTTTATTCTACTGTTTTGTCTTTGTCTAGCAGAAGGGATAGGTTATATGAGTCTTTGTCGCGTTGTTATTAGACAATTGACAGCGAAGCAATCGAAAAATTATTCTTCTACTGTTTTATCTTTGTCTAACATATATAACTTTCTTTTCTTATCTTTTAATAAGTAAGCTCTCATCATTCATTCATTAATATTAATAAATGATTTAAAATTAAGAAAAATAATAAGTATAAAAAAAATAAAAAAACAGAAGTTTTTATTTATAATAATAATAAATACAAAAAAAATAAATTGCTATTTCTGACAGCCCTTCTAAAAAGAATCATATATTGATAATACATTGAGAATACATTAACCATATAAAAAAGAGCCTTCTATTGGTAATGTATTGATAATATATTTATAATATATTGTCCATGTATACCATTATATTAACATTATATTAACAATATATTAACAATATATTGAAATTTCTTGGTTAATATAATAATTTTATAATTATTTAATACATTTACAATATATTGACAATATATTAACAATAAATTGACAGTATATTGACAATATATTTACAATACATTGACAGTATATTGACAATATATTAACAATACATTGATATTATATTGACAATGTATCAACAATACATTAATGATATATTAACAATATATGAACAATACACTGACGATATATTAACAATATATGAACAGTACACTGACAATATATTAACAATATATGATCAATACACTGACAATATATTTTCAATATATTGGCACTAATAAAAACATATATTATTAATAAAATGATAATATATATTTATATATAAACAATATATTTAAATGTCAAGATAATATACTCTAATATTTTGGTGCATTATATATAATAGATTAACGGATAACTTTTGTATACACTAAAACAGTTAAAGCCTTATTACTTTCAAAAACATTTTTATTTTTATTATTCATGGTTAAACATTGTTCGTGTTAAAGAATCTTTACATAATAGCTACTATATTTTAGAACATTTAAAATGTTATCACTTTTAAAATAAAATAAACTTTTTTCGCATTTTGCATTTTAATTATTAATTTAACACTTCTTTTTTAAAATAATTATCTAACTAAAATAACATTCTCAAAAAAACTCATTTTCAGTTGTGCGCAGCACAGAGTATTTACTCGGACGTAATTTACTATTTTGCTACAAGATTACAAATTTAGTTATTGTAGTTAGATTAACAAAAACAACATTAAAAAACTAAATATATGACTTAATGAAATCACTTCATTGTCTCGATCGTTGAATAAACGGTTACTAAATTTATGGATTCTCAGGCTGTGCGTCATTAGTATTACTTGCATTATCAGTTTTCTTTTTTTTTCATTATTTCGACGCATCTGATATAAATTTTCACTGAGTTTATTCCTCATGGCAGATTTTATCAGTGAATCGGTCGTTTGAAATTCAAAATTTTTAACTTTTTGGCGATGTAAAACGTAATCTGAAAATGTAATAAATAAAAAATATTGTATAAATAATCCCATTATAAAATTTTATATTTTCTTATTATAATTTTTATTAAAAAATGCGACTAAAATTTAAAATGATTTAAAATATTTTAAGAAAAGTCTTTTAAACAATTAATTTGGTTTTGTTAAAGAAATTGTTTTTTAGTTGTCTTCTAAAAATGTTTTTTGTGTTAATAAATGTTACATTATATAAAATTATTTCTAAACAATTTTTTATATACTTTTAAATATTTTACCAATTATAACATCAACACCGAGGCTACTAAGTGCTGGTCGTTGAATTTGACCTTGACCAGTTGGTGGCTCTCCGTATAAAGAACAATCTTTCAAGGCATTATCTGTAAAAATTCCTGTCATCAGTCGTCTAGCCAAACGTGTGCCAGTTCTGATCAGTTTACATTCTTTGTAGTCATCCATGTGTATAAAAATGCCTGAATTTTCAGCAAGTTCACGAAAATTCTGAAAATTACAATTTGTTAAAAATCCTATAAATTAATGTATCATTTTTTATATTACTTATACTGATTCTTAAATACTTAATATTAAAAATTTAATATACTATAAAATTAAATTAATTAAATACCTATTGAAATATATATTAAATTCAATTCAAAGACCTGTTTTTCTTCGATATCATAGCGAAACATAATTCCAGTATACTCTTTCTTTTTATGAACTAAAGAGGTCTTTTTGTTCATTCTTGGACTTCTGTATGAACATTTTTCATTCAGTTTGGGAGTCAGAATGGTTGATGATGATTTGTTAGCAGTGGCATCCTAAAAAAGCATAGCAATATCATATAAATATCACAAATAAAAATATATAAACTATATTTATATAACTTGTATAAGTTATGAATATGAAATTTAAAATCAAATATAATCTGTGGTATGAATACGCTATATTAGGTGAATTAAAGTTTTTCAAATAATATTTATCATTTATATTTATAATTTAATGAAATTTAACAAAATAAACCTCTTTATTTTCGACTGATAATTGTTGCTCATTTTCTTTCGCAGTATTTGCAGATGGTTGAAGTTGACTTGTTTTGATTCGGCACCCAACGTTTCGTTTTTTTGCCATGAGTTTCTCGAGCATTTCTTTTTCTTCAGCTGTTAGTAGTTCTCCATCGCTGTCACTGGAAATAGTCTGTGAATAAAATATTCAGATCAATGTGATTATTGATGCAGGAAAAAATTGATATATTTTTAAACGTAATTTTGAATGATCTTACCACATTTAGATCCTTATAAGGAATTTTTAACGAACTCTCATCGCAATTTTCTTTGTCAGAGACTACTTCCTGTATGCTTTCGTGCTTATCCTGAAAAATAATATAACATTAGACAAAAATATAACATATAAGAAAAATTAATATATAAAAGAAAAATGTTTAATAATTGTAATCTAAAAATACCAATCAATCGAAAATAATAACTATTAATATTGAAAATAACCTCATCATCATCGTGGTCATTTGGAAAAACCCACTTTTTGGTTGTCTTTTTCACTTCCGTATTGCTGATTTCGTTGGTTTCTACATCCTGTGAACCGACATATAAACATTTTACAATATTTGAGAATGCGTGATTTTTTTGAAAGTAACATAAATTGAAAGTAACATAAATTTTACAAAAATTCCAAATGTAAATCCTACTCACACTGTCATCATCAAATGAATACTTTTTTCTTGAACTTTTTGTCAAAACAGTGTCAGTTTTTTTGCCAGTATTTTGAGGCGTACCCTTTTGCTTTTTTGCCTTAAATAATATGCATATACAATTAATATTTTGATTAGAATTAATAATATATAAAGTATCATGACTTATAATATATGTTAATTTATCTATCTTTATAATCGAACGACGCTGTAGTGTCTCTGTTCAAGTACAAAAAAAGTTTGGTAGTTTAAAAAAATATGTTATCATCTATTGAAAAATCAAGTTATTTTACATATTGTTTTTATAATTTTACATATTGTTTTTATAATTTAAAATATTAAACTGATTATTATATACTACTTTCGTTGTTACAAAACAAAAAAAATTTACTATTGTTTTTCTAGTCACAGATTTATAAAAAACAATTTTTTATATTTTATCATTCGTACAGCTGGATTGAATAAATTTTACTATATTTAAAAAGCTGATGCCCTAAAATTAATTATGCAATATTCAAATTTATAAAAGAGTTTAAAATAGTAAATACATTGTGATGCAAAGACATACAAATAACAAAATATATTTTCAAATTTGATATATATACTTTTTTAAAACAAAGGTTTGTTAAGAGGTTTGTCCAAAAAAATTAATATTTTTTTGTCTATAAAAAAAGATTTCTAATTTATTTAAATTTTGCTTAAACTTTTATATTTATTTTTATTTATAAATTATATGCTTAATGCGAAAATAAAATAAATAAATAACCCGATATATAAATATACTTTAATTTATTTGTAATTATGTATTTAAATTAAATAAAAGGGAAAACCGTAGAATCATTTGGAATTGAGCATCTTCTCCGTTTTCTCGTATCTTCTTTAGGCTCTTCCTCTGATTTTGTAGCAGCAGTTTTAGGTTTTTGCTGTTTAAACTTATCTCGCAGTTTTTTTAAATCTGAAAATTTATCTGTGAACATTTCAAAATTTTATAAATTATATATATAATTTTATAAATTACTGAATTTCAGTTATTATCATCTTTCGAAAATAAATTATTAATATTGTAAGTAACTGCAAAATAAGAATTATCGGTGCAACTACGAATAATCGTATATTTTATGTTTACATATATCAAAAAAAAAGAAAAGGTTTGAAAACTACGTCTAATCAAAATTTGTTTATTGTTACTTCAAATAAAGAAACATTTCGAATAATCATACATAATAATTTAACAAAATATGATTTTATGCAATATTTTGAAATTAGGATTTTCTTGCAAAATTTGAAAAACAACGAAAGATTATCTTTGTGTTATTTAACAAATATAAGTTTGGATAGTGAAGCAATTGTAAATAACCGAAATTAAGCGAAATAAATTGTATTTATAAAAGATATATTTACCGCTCATGCCCAAAATGTGACCAGAGTAAGTTTGTTGGTTATGTATGAATTGTATATCGTCCATGATTTTTACGGATGAATCACATATGACATTTTTGTTGTCAGTAATAAGAAGTGAGTTATCTTCCTCACATTCAATTAAAAAGTATTCCATGTCGAAATATAATTTTTTTAATAAGATTTCTCGTTATAACTTGGATTCTTGAATAACACGTTAAGCGATTGTTGGAGTGCTGCTGAGGGACAAAATGAACACGTGACTTTACTAAAATGGCCGCTGTAGTCACAGTAGCGCTTTATTGGCATGTTCTTTGTTTCCGAAACCTAACTCAGTTTTAGTTCTGTCTTTTTCTCTCACATTAGAATTTTCCATAGAGATAGAGAGAGACACTGGAAACTGGGTTAGGTTTTGGCGACAAAGAACACGCCTTATTGCTAGAATGTTAAAGTTAAGCTGCGTTCACATGAAAATGATAAATGAATGCAGCTTAAGGATTGATTAAATGGCGTGAACTGGAATATATTTCAAATATCTAAAACAAATTGAAAAACATGAGATTAAAAACGTAAAAGTACAAAGAAGGAAAAATAAAAAGAAACTCTCATTTACAATTATTTAAAATAATACATATCAATAAAATTTTTGCATAGAAAATGTCATAATATAATGTTAAACCCCAGTTTCATAGAAACTGTTTCATGAAAAATTTGCTTCAAAAACAACAAGATGAGCTTTACATGTCCCACAAAACTGCAAATCATTCACACTTAACCTTAAAATTCAAAAACTGCAATTTGTCTCAGTTCTTAGAAATGTCTTCAAACACTAATACTCAGTCAAAATTTTCACCAAATTCGAGTGTTTTATTGAGCGCAAGGAAAAAAAAGAAAAGAAGACTTGATAGTGCGTTATATTCTTTCCAAGAAAAGAAATTCAAATTCCGTGGTACGTTCTGATTAAAATTCGTTTCTTTAAAAAACACTTGAATTTATAACTTGTTGTTATGATAACCGAACCGATTAAAATTCAAAATACACTTTCACTTCTTATATGTTAGATGAATATTCAATATATCTAATGTTACATATTGTTGACTCTTACAAATTTTTCTGTATTCAAACCTTTTTTTTATACTAAAGAACTGAATATCTATTAAATCTTTTATACTCTATATTGTTTAATATTCCGAATTCATTAATTCAACAAATTGTATTGTAACAGATTCTGCAACGAATAATTCAAGTTATGATTCGTCCTCTGGAGAATTAAGGAATGATATCCAGCATTTAAATCAAAGCGATGATTCAGAACATTTTATAAGAACGTATTCTAGTGAAATAAACAAATCTGCAGATAAACGTTGGTCCAGTAGATCGCAAAACAAAAATGATGTAACAGATTTGGATTCAAGTTTAAATAATACATTACATGGCATACCATCGTTGCCTCTCGATGAAATCAAAGTTACAAATGCAGAGCCTAAGGAATATGATACGCATTCAGTGGAAAAGAATAATCTTGATAATATTGACATTCAACACTTGTCATCTACTCATTGCGAAGTATCACCTGTGCGTATATTATTTTGAACTAAAAATCGCATTTTTTACGCTTTATTAAACAGAGTATTCATAAATTGTTGAAATTTCATAAATCTAAAATACACTTAAATATGCATATAATAATAAAATTATTTATAAAATTTTATAAAACTATTTTTGTCGTATAGAAGTATAAATATAAATATTATGTACATTTTATTAAAATTTATTTAATTATTACATTACGAAATATTTGTTAGTATGAGTTAATTGAATTAATGATTGTTTTTATAGATAAATTCGGATATCGACAGTGTCAAAAACCATATTTCATTTTCAAAAAGCACTGATGAGCAAAGTTCAAAGGATGATACCAACAGTAGTGACATACACAATTTATCAGACAACGACAGCCAACTATATGATAAAAGCTATATCACAACGAAGGAAGCTGTGGTTGAATTGTTTCGATTGCATATTACTCACAAAAGAACGAAAAACGACTTTAAAGATGAATTAAATTATTTACAACGTATTTTACCACCATCCAACGATTTGCCAAAAACTCCATACAAATTTTATCAATACTTAGAAAAGTATTCTTCCAATATTAATGCAAAAAATCACTTTTATTGCAAAAAATGTTTGATTTATAAAAATTCGAAAGATGATATTTGTAAGATATGTCAAGAAATTGAGTCAGGTGTCTTTTATGAGTTTCCGTTATCTGATATAATTAAATATTTATTTGAAAATCGAAATTTAGCAGAAGCTATAGACGAAAATAATTGTTTACGAAGAAACTCCGAAGCATCTGATTATATCTCAGATATCCAAGATGGTTCTGAGTTTCAGAAGCTAAAAAAGCAAAGTGATGGAAAATATGACATTATTTTAATGTGGTCTACCGATGGAGACAGATTAGATTATAAAAGTTCTAGTGTAAGTTTTTGGCCATTACAAATTACGATATGCAATGTACAACACCTTCATAGACTCAAATATACACTCACAGTTGGTTTATGGTGTGATAGTGTTAAACCAAAAATGAACACCTTTTTATCGCCTTTCGTAAATTCGTTAAAAGAAATTTAAAAAATTAAAGGTGTTATATGGAATCACCCTGAGACTTTTCAAACCTTTAAGTCACAGGTATTTGCTCCAGTTTGCGTAGCAGATGCACCTGCTAGGGCCGATTTGCAAGGGATTCAACATCATGTTGGAGTAAATTCATGCAATATTTGTGAAGCTACGAGAACATCTAGTAAAAAAAACACAAAAAAATATTTTATTTTTGATAAAAAATATAAATCAGTTCCTCTCCGCAATACTTCTCGTATGCTAAATCAAGCACTTTTAGTAGAAAACTCCAGAAAGCACCCTGATAAAAAAAAACACAAACGGCATGTGTTTGGGGTCAAAAACTTAACTATAGTCAGTAATATTCCAAAATTGGATCTCGGTACGTTTGTTTACCCAGAGTATATGCACTGTTTGTTATTAGGAGTTGTGCTTCATTTTACAAATTTATGGTTTTTCTCAAAAGGCGAGTAGTATATTGGCAATAAAATAAAAGAAGTTGATGAGTTCTTATTATCAGTTAAGCCACCGTTAAGTTTTATACAAAGAACTCCGCGTAGTCTTCTTAAGTTAGATAAGTGGAAAGCCACTGAATTGCGATCTTGGCTTCTATTTTATTCACTAATTATTTTATACAAATTTGGCTATAAGCGTTATTTTGAGCATTGGCTTCTTTTGGTAGGTGCGAGTGAACTCTTGTTAAAAGACCAAATATTGTTAGATGTGTTATAGCATCCCGAGCGGCTAGGATGGTGTGTAAGGACTTGTAACTTGGTTGAATAAAATCTTCTCTGAATAATGATTAACTGTTTAATTTATTGATGTAGTATGAACTAAGTCTAGATGATGAATGATTTTACAATGGACAATTATCATCGAAGAAACCTCGTTTTTTAGTGGGAGAAATGTCCACTAAGAGAGGGCAATCTATTGTCCGTCTTAAGAAGAATTGTTTTGTCTAAACTATATTTGATAAG
>JABFPJ010006135.1:0-11283 GCA_022817425.1 Gryon sp. ZL-2020
AAAACACATAAAAAAAAAGAATAATAACAACTGAGTAATATTTAAAATATTATTTTATTTCAGATAAGCTTATAGTTTATTTATTATTATTATATTATACTATATTTTACACATTTATAATATATTATATATATATATATATATATATATATATTATATTATATATTATTTTATATTATTATAAGTATAGTTATCTAAAAACAAAACGGAAAAATGGCACACGATCAAAACAAAAAGATATTAATGACCACGAGTACGGTAAGTAAAATATTTATTTAGAACAAGAAAAAAAATTAATCGGTCCGAAGGCAAAAAATGACCATAAATTTTAAAACTAAAAGCGGGCCGAAATTGACTATTGTTCATATGTTATCTGTTAGGAAATCCCAATGGAACCCTTTTTAAACCTGATATATTTATAGTTTATTTTGTTTTAGTCATATTGCATTATCTGGAAAAAATTGTATCAATATATACAAAAACGTCATACTCATGTACAATATCAAAATGTCAACATAATTTTATGTTGACATTTATGAACTAAATATAATTATATATATATATAATAATCTTAATTAATAATAATAAATAATAGAATATTCAAGTAATAAAAGGTAACTTGTTGTATTAAGAATGTCAATTTTCGAAATAAAGCCAATTATTGTCGTGTAGCTACACTGCGTCGGTATTTATTGAAATGTTGCTTCAAAACAAAGTTATTTCGGAGACTATTGATTTCTTTTTTCCTACAGTATACTACAATTTTATAACTTGCTCCAAATTTAAGTAAAATAAAGAAAGGAATTAGTTTTTTATAACACGATTTTTATCAGTTCAAAACAGTATTTTCTTTTATTTCGTCTATTTTTCGAATACCTGAAATAACTTAGACATTTTCAAAAACAAGTTTAAATGTTGAAGCATTTACAACATTCAGTAGAAAATAATTTGAAAAATTGTCACTAGCGATTTTTTAAATTTTAGAATTAAATGTATTTTGATGTAAAACAATTAATAATGAGTAAACATAATATATTTAGTAATAAAAAAACTAATAAAAGTTTAATTAGTAAGTAATATAAAATATAATATAAAGTAAGTAATATAAAATATAAATATAAAATATATAAAATATAAAAATATAAAATATAATATAAATATAAAGTAAGTAATAAAAAATTACACTACAATATAAGTTCTTTTATATTAAATTACATGCTATAAAATACCAATTAACTTAAATTAACTTGAATCATTATTAAATCCAATTAACTTAAATCATTATTCAATTTATGCATTTAAAGTCAAGTGCTACTTATATTTGAAATCAGTGAGATTACAGTAATCCGATATTGCATTTTAATTAGCCTGAAGATATGATCTTTATTATTGAAACCAATTTTTCGTCTCAATGAAAGTTCTTTTATTGCTGTTTGTGGTGATAAGAAAACAAAATGTTTATTTTAACTTTATATATATATATATATATTAGTAAAAACTTAATTGCAATCAAATAAAATGTAATTACAAAGAAGGAAAATAAAACCTAAAACCAGAATATAAATCTTAATATTAATGTTTAATTTTAATATGCTACTTTGAAAAACAGCTAAATTAAATATAATATTTTAATACTTAATATTAAAAAATAAATAATAAGCAAAAAACATTAATTATAATAATTGAACAAAATTTATTTATAAAATTGAATAAAAACGAGTGTAATCCAGCAAAATCTCAAACGATTTTATGATAAACTTATTCACTCTGAGAGTGCCTTCCGGAGCAACTTCTGAACGTGCGAAAACTGGTACATTCTATCCGGTCTTCCGTGTCTTTGGCCGGCTATCAGAGCATCAGCTACACCGAGCCCTGCGGCTTTAATGTACACAGAAAAGTACGCAAGGAGGTCCTAAGTTTCGCGAGATAACGATCGCTGCCTGAAATATGCGCCGCACCAATTTGCCGATCAAAATGATTATTAAGAGGTACCTAACGCAGGGCCCTCAACTTCTGTTGCTCATTCTCTCTATTTTGATGATGCTGCCAGACGCACGTTCAATCAAAGACGACAAGGATACGAAGATTAAAGAAGAAAAGAAGATCGGACTGTGTGCGCGCGGCGGCCGCCGATCTATACCGCTTATGAAATATATCGTAAAGGCTGAGAGGTAGTAGAAACTGGAGGCTAAGCCTGTAATCAGAAGATTGCCAGGAGCTACTGCAGCTGATTGTTATCTTGTATATCTACACCCACCACTTTATCGCCGGCCATCTTATTACCTTCGACATATTGACGTCACGCACGTACACGACTTCTCGCGTATTCGCTTTCACCCCTCCATTCGCGATGGTACCTGAACCCAAATCTTCTTTTTTCTTTATACTTTTTTCTGTCGATGTTGTTTTTTTTTCTTTTATCCACTTCTCCCACTCGATCCTAGACGAAAGGTATTGGTTAAATGAAATTCGTCGATGCTAAAGCCCTTTTAATTTTATATATTTTGCATCTAACTTCACTAAGCTACAATCAATCGAAAAAGAAATGAGTGCATTGTAACGGCCAGCAGATATTTTCAACTGGACATAATCGTGATAGGGGTATCATTTTTTTCGCTTGTATAATTTTCGTTAACATGTAAAGATATCGATTTTTGCGCATTGACTAAAATAGGGACTACGATTCGACAGGCCTGCAGTTTAGAACAGTAACGATTGCGCTTCAAGTGGTAATTTTTGTTATGAGTTAATGCTTCATGACATTAATTATGTCCGCAATTTTGGAAGAATGCATTTTTGAGCTTTTATAATATCGGATAATGAAAAGACGAAATTTTGTTAAAGTATAGTGAATAACAAATGTCATGTAATTTTGTGATATAAGTTTTATTCGAGATCAATATGTGGGACATGTTTGTGAATGTAAATGATTAGCCAAATTTAATGCGTGCAAAAAAAAGATTTATTGATATTTACTATAGAATTACAGGAAAAAGTACCATACCATATAGAAATCAGAACATATTGGGTTAAATATTGAAAAAATTCCTATACCAATTTAAGAAAAAATGTTACTTCTTAAAATAAATTTTACTATAAATATAGTAAACATTTTTCAAAACTTCTACAATTATATTGGTATAGGAATGTTATAAATATATGACACCATACGTCTTGATTCTTAGATAGTATAGAACTTTTTCCTATAACTTTTTTTTTCATGAGAAAAAAGCAAAATGTTTTAAAATGTGCATTCAAGGCTTTAATGTACTTTTTAATTTGTTTCATTAGAAACAAAGTATATTTCTATATTTATTTATATCATTATAATACAATGTTTGATATTATAATGTCAAGCTCAACATATTTATTCATTATATCGTCTAGTCATGTTTAGCATTTTTGTAACAACTTAATCACATCTCTTTGAATTATTGCAATTGCTTATTGAATTAAATTTACATACATTAACATTTTTTTTAATACATAATTATAAAGTTTACCTACTATGAGACGTTTATATGACATTTCGAAAAAAAAAAATAAATACACAGTGCATGTTATAATTTCTTATATTCTATATTTGCAGCGTGTTTTTATTCAACACAAAGCAGAAAAACGACATTTTCTGTTGTATAACATTCTCATTCTCTACTAAAATTACTTAAAAATAGTTATTTTCGTATGTAGGGCGCAAAACATGCGATTTTAACGAGTCCTCAGGCATCCTTAGAGGACCTCGGCTTCGCCTGAGGCATCCTCAGAGGACCTCGGCTTCGGCTCGGACCTCCTCAGATGCCTTCGGCTTCGTCGCGACTAACCTCGTTGAAATTGCATTTGCGCCCATCATGCGAACATAATTTTTTGTTACGAATGCAAAAAAAGTGGTCAATTTTCAATACATCTTTCACGGGCGCAAAGTGACTTTTTTCGCCCCAGGGCGAGCAAGCGGGCGCAAAGTTCATTTTTGCACCTGCTTATTCTTTGCGCGCACTTATTCGCCCCAGGGCGATAAAAGTCACTTTGCGCCCTCGAAAGATGTATGAAAATGGCCACTTTTTATGCATGAGTGACAAAAATAAATTTATTGCTATGTTTGGTTCACTCAATGTTATCATCAAAACTGTTCATATATAGTAAATAATTTGTCAAATTAATTCGTGCATATAATGTTAAAAATAATCTACAATATAAAAAAAAAACTTATCATAGGTGCTAGTTGAACGTAATATTTGTCATTTTTCAAAGTGTTTTGCACTTTCATGTAAAATGATTCGTGCAATTGAATATATCGTTGACCATAAAAGCAGACAAAAATAAAAGACGATTAGAAAAGTTGCATCTTTGGATCACATTTTTGATCAAAGTGTATCTCTTTAGCACACTTCTATATCCGATTCTGGTCATGTTACCTCGCAATCAAATTTAACAGCCAGACATTCCTATACACAACTTGCAACAACATATCTCTTGCATAACACGAACCTGTAATAACCATTCGGACGACTCTCGGCGGCCATTTCATTAATATATCATTGACACTGGTTTCCACCTGTCAGCTGGCATTTTACAGAAATGCCTGCTGATAAATGTTCGCGTCCGCGCGAGCTGCCCGGAGCTTTCAAAGCCGAGAGAGATAAGTTCGCTGCGCGTTGATAGTCGTGTGTACATATCGATGTCGATACACGCCGACAGGATGCAGTTTAGAAACGAGAAATCCTGCACGCCTTGTACTCGATTCACGCCAGTCAGAAGAATAGTGTTACGACGATGAAACCAAGACAAGACTCGGATTTGAAACGAAGAAATGAAAAGATAATGCGCATGAGACGTATGAAAGGCAACGTTTATGCCCTGCTATTTATGACACAGCCTCATCTCTGGTACAGAAATATGGAAAAAAATATTGTTACTTGTACGATGAGCACAAACAGCTTTCGTGTTATTGAATGAAAACGTTTACGCTTTATTTGCGTTCTATTTGCACATGCAAGATTAAGATACAAATAAAATGCAAAACTACAAATTGTCATTGAATTGAATTCATAAAATAATGTTTAAATTTTCTTGGTTATACAATATTTTTGTAATGATTTTTTCAAATGAATTTCTTAATTAATGAATGTTTATCATTATATAATTTTCTTAACATTAAAATTTTGTTACAAACTTTAAAATATAAAATTTCAAGTTTCAACCGAGACAAATTAATTTCTTCATCAAATGATAATTGTCTATAATATACGGGTAATAATTTGATAATAAAGACAACGAAGAAAATGAATAAACAATACATCGAACAAAGACGTGGTAAAAGGATTGAAAAAGGAAGGAAAGAAAAAAAGGCATGTCTAGCAACATGCGTGCACGCACGATACCTCTTCTTTGCGTGTCGCGCGTAGGTGGACAATGGACAAAATACTCGCGCGCGCCACGAAGAGAGACCCTACGATGAGAATTCAATACTTCTTGGTGAGACGCCATCGAGTGAGGACGGAAATACGAGAGAAGATGAGGAGAATGAGCAAGAAATCGAAAGAGTCACGCTTGATTCAACTACGTTTCAGGACTAATCAAGGAATCCGCGTGGGTAGTCTTATAAAGAGACATGACGTAGTCAAGAAGGGTCGAGGGATGGGGCGGATCGAAAATACTCAAATGAAAAAAAATATTCGAGAATATATAGAAAATACGTAGTAATATTGTAAGTCGTTGGAAATTTTAGTGTATTATATTTTACTTTAACTTTTTTATATTTCAATATTATTATTAATGACTTAACTACTATAAATTAATGATATTCTTTCTTAAATGGATATTTGACTTAATTAGACATTTGAATTAAATAGTATTTTAAACTGCAATTTTATTATTGTATCCATGTAACTGTAAATCAAAACAATCATATTTTGAATACCTTTTTTGTAATCCGAATGACACTGTTTATTTTGAACTTATTATATGAAATTGAAAAGATAAGAAATATGAAAACTTTAGAACAAATTAATTAAAATGAATTTAACATTAAAACTGTAATTAAACAAGCAAAATATTCAAAATATTATTTCAATTAATAATAGCTCTTTCCTATTAAAAATTGATCGGGCTGTAATATGGATCTAACGCAGGGAATTGATATGGGCCTGATCAGGCGACGTCGCCTTATCGGGCCCATACCAATTCCCTGCGTTACATCCATATTACAGCCCGATCAATGTTTACTACACTGTAAATGTGAACTGTAAAATTATAGTACATTTTATATTGCATTTACCAGAAAAGTAAATTCAAAGTATAAAAATATAGTTAATAAATTGTAACTTCATAAGCATTCTAAACATTTATAGTTGAACTACGAAAATATAGTACATTAACTATAATTATATATGATGAGATATAAATGATTAAAGTTGCAATATAACTTTACAGTATAACTACAACATTTTATTATTGGAATTATAATTTTACCTATTCTGGTATAAAGTTATACAATTGTAACAAAAAAATATTGTCCAGTCATTTTTATTGAATTTATAATTAGGCTTGGTTTTTTTTAGTTAAAAACAAATTTAATTTTTATACGTGATTAGATTGAAATATAAAAGCAGCATTCAATTCATTGAAATACTTATTTAAGATTCATTAATTATAAATATTATTTATAAATTTAAATAACTTATTCAACGATTTCCAAAATTTTATTAAGAGCATGCAAATTTTTATTATTAACTTTCAAAGTAGTATTTTATTATTCAGTAATTTTCTTGACATAATATTGAAATTATATTTGTCCATTTTTGTTCATTATGTTTAATTTATAATCTTAATAAAACATTATTGTCATATATGTCAATTCGACACACTGTATACATTAATATACAATTTTAAGTCAAATTTTGTCATCTGTCATCTTAATATTTACTTTAAGGTTATCATATACATTTTTAAATTTCAACTTTAATTTTATATTCGTTCTATAACATTATAGTATCAATGTAATATTGTAGTGAATATTATCACAACCATTTTATACAGTATATACTATATTTTTACATTAAATTTTTTATAGTGTAGGGTTATCAATGTATATTCCATCAAATAATTTATAAATCATCAGTTAATTTTCTAACACTCAACCGCTGTCTAAGTTTCAATTTGTGTTGAAACTATGATCCAACAGGATTAATTCGTACAGACAGTTAAATATTCTGCAGTAATTAGCTTCTTGGCTTTAACAAAAGAATTCGCTTGGCAAAGTGTTCGGCAAGCTCACTCGCTTGAGATCCTTCCAGAAGCCATTTAGTCGACTTCTTGGTAGCGTCGGGTTTCGTGTCGTGCACAAAGAGCAATAGCGGAGCAACGAGTGTTCGCAGAGCGCTGGTCGGTTGCGGTAGCACTGCAACCGTAGGATATATTCACGGGTGACGGTGTGTGAGAGAGGGATGCTAGTGAAGCGTGTAAGGGCAAAGCGAGGACGGAGGCAAGAAAGGAAAGAAGGAATTCACGAACTGCAAAATGCAATTATCGGCATTAGTCCGCGGGGTATCACGATCCGCCGGGGCTGGTCCTACCGGTAGAAGAGTGGGTGGTGGCTCTTCGGTACCCGGCCTGTAATGTCGGTTATCACATTCCTTTCACTTCAGACACGTTTCTCAGGCTGAAAAAAGCACACAAATTATACACGCGTATACCTTTTTACTCGGGTCCATAGACGTACCCGAAAATCTCGGCCTTTTTTTTCTAAACCTGCACTTCGAAAATGCGCAGTTCTGTCAATCACGCAGACGCACGCCCTCTGGCATAGAGCATTTCACATAGCAGCGTTTATTTTGTGTCTCTAGGACATAAGAATGTTCATTTTTGTCAATACTTCTCAGGATCTTTCTTTCTTTCGTTTGCTAAGA
Source organism: Gryon sp. ZL-2020 (assembly GCA_022817425.1). Taxonomy (NCBI): domain Eukaryota; kingdom Metazoa; phylum Arthropoda; class Insecta; order Hymenoptera; family Scelionidae; genus Gryon; species Gryon sp. ZL-2020. Next base: position 7,905 of record JABFPJ010006135.1, read on the forward strand.
TTTTAGGAAATATAGTGTTTTGAATATCAGTGTGAATACATTTTTGAGCAATTTAGACAAATAAAGTCAAAGGTAATGGAACATAAATAACATTTATTGTGCAATTTTAGGATAGACAAATAATGAAGGCAATTTTTGACCTTATTTCACATGGTCCTTTTATCATTAGTGAACGAAACAACTACATTTTGGAATGTGTTTTTATTTCTTAAGAAAACAATTCAAAAAGGATCATTTTAGGAATAAGACCCACAGTTATTTATCTGTATGAATTCCCCATTTTTGGTTATAAATATCTTTTTTTAATCCCAATGCTAAAAACACAAAATGAACCTATCCTTATCGTTTTATCTAAGGAAAAATAAACCTTTCGACTTTGGTATTAAAAAAAAATGCATTACACAATATCGTTTACTTTTAGAACGTAATAGATTGTCTTTATAAACTTGATGGTATTATTGGAAAATAAACTCTCTTAAATGAGTGTGAATAAAAAACAAAATGTCAAGACGCACTTTCAAATATCAGCTATTATTCTTTCAATCTCCAGTTGAACGATGAACATTCAAGCAAATTGATTCGACAAAGTGAGATAAAATTAGAGACAAAGTACCTCGGGTTTCAAACAAATGAGAATATAAATTCACGTCACGATATTGTAAATTCAACACCTGACGAATTACCGTACAGTTACATCGTGTGGACACTAGCAATACTATAATTTGTACGTTTTTCAATAAACGCCTTTTTCCAATAATGGGCTAGATAATTGAAAAATTTCGTGTCGGAGCTTACATTTTAAATTTCATGATACTATAATATACCAATCAATTTGCCATTCTCATTACTTTTTTATTACAAATTTTAAAATGTTGAACACAATTCTCTATACTTCATTTATATTTAAACAATCTCATTTATATATACAAGTCAAAGAATAAAAACTACATTTATTCACGAAACATTCCATCAACATTAAATCTAAATTTCACGCCTTAAGACTACCGCACACATTTCTCTCGCGCGACAACTTTTGCTACCTGCATGCAGACAAAATAATTTTTTTCCCGAGACATTTGAAACATTTTTTTGTCGTCTCTCGTTGTCAGCGAAGATCTTATTACTGCACCACTAACAGATGTTACAGGTGCAACTACGTATTTTCGTGCCGAGACTGCACGTCATTTTTTAGGGAGACACCCCGTATAAGACGAGCAAGACGAAAGACGAAGAAGAAGATCAAGCTTAAAGACTGTACTAAGCCCAGTAGCCCAGGGCCATAAGGTCGGCCCTCCCCCTACACCGTCACCCACACGATTACGGACGAGGGGGCAATCGGGACTGTCTTTTTTTTATTCCGTCTCTCTTTTACTCGTTTTATCTCCATCTTTGTTCTGGCATTCTCGTTCTCCGTTCAGCCACATAAATGTTGCACTTGTGCGCTCTATACTTTGCGTCCTGGTATCTGTATCTCAATCCTCTGACACCGGGAAAAATAAGAAGAGGCAAAGAAAAGAAAGAGGAGCTCTCAGCAGAAGCGAAAACGACGAGCACGACGACATCGACGACGGACACGAGGAAAAAGGGGGGAGAGAGACGAGGGGAGAGCCAAGACACGAGCGATTTCGCTTCGGTCCTTGCGCGTTCTCCTCTCCATCAGGGGCCCTTGGTCCGTAATTTTCTAATTATATACTCGAAAATAGTTAGTTATTATCCCCACGTCCCTCTCTCGGACGACTCGTGTTTGTGATGCTGCGAACCGCGAAACCACGGCGCAGCCTAAAGCGAATCACGAGCGCGTCGGGGCCCAACCGATCATGTACGTGTATGTGTGTAAAGTAATCGCAAATTAAAATTTTGAGCCATCTATATGCTACGAAATGCGTACTTTTAATCAAAATATACTTTGTAGTAATGTTCGGTTTTTTTTTATGAACGAAGTCAATTTGTTGCTAGTTTGACTTTTTGCTTTTGTTTTGCTTGCCATTTTGCATACAGGTTTTGCCATTTTTTCTACTCTCGTGAGCTGGTTTCATTTAATTAGGTCAATTTAAACACTTCATTAGTGTGCTTGGTTTTATGAAAACATGATGTAATTTAGCTTGAAAGGTTTTTCTCATTTGATTCCTACACTGGTCTTATGATGTAAAAACTTTCGAACTCAAGTTAATAGTCTATGTTGAATTATAATGTTGTCTTCGGTATAAATAATTGTAGGAACTGTTTGATAAATGAATTAAATCAATTAAGAGAAAAAGATGATTGAAACAGTGAAACAGATTATTTTTACAAACTTGTTTTTAAAATATCGTTTCCTCGATGTGTATTAAAATTTATAACACACGTGTTTCTTTATAAATAATATTTTTTATAGCATTCTTCCGACATTCTGAAATAGTTAGACAAAAACATTACTTAGTTAGCATCGTATAATGAAATTCACACATTAATATAATTATATATCATTTATAATACTTATTTACTATATCATATAAGTAAAGTTTACTTACTAAGTATATGGATTACTTCAAATACTTTTGATATATGAATTAATCAATAAAATAATCATTGTACGCAGAAAAACATTATACTGCATACTTTAACATGTGTTGCAGTAAAGCCAATTTGGATTAACACAACACACTATGTCTCTTCATGTATAACGTACAGGTGTAATGAGATGTATTGCGTAACGCATACACATTTAAATAAAATATATTACGAAAAATACCGTTTAAAATCAAACTTCATTTATAATTAAACACAAGCAATATGTAATAGAATTTTATTTTGAACGACTTTTTTACAATCATTAAAGCATTAAATCATTTCCTACTAGAGTGTTGAATTTTTAGTGATATTATAACAATACATCAACTCTTTTAAAGTGATGCTATTATTAAGGCAAAATAGTCGGAATTTGATGAAAATTTGTAATAATCTTAATTATGTAGGTTCCTACAATGCCTCAAAAATACAAGATAATTGACTATGTTGAAATCAAGATATTTAATGATAAAAATTGAATAAAATACTTTAGCGATATGGGAAGCAGGGCCGAACATTGTACAATTTTTTTTAATAACTTCATAATATAATAGTCAGATGTGAATACAAATTAAAATATAAGATATGAATATAATGAACAAAAAGTTATCAAAATGACAAAGCAATTCACTACATAGTTTTGTTGTTACTGATAGTCAAATGTTGAAAATATACACTTTTTGGCCATTATTAAGACCCTAGTAGAAATGGAATCGGGCATGCCATGTTTCAGATGTGGCCCTGATGTGGTTTGCCTGATTAATACCAGATTAATGGTGGGCTGATTGGGGCCCGATTGGGGCCCAAATTGCATTTCGTGAGACATTATTTA
>JABFPJ010006136.1:0-11282 GCA_022817425.1 Gryon sp. ZL-2020
TAAAAATAAGTATATTTATATTTCATTGGAATAACTTTTTTTATATTTCTTAATATAAAAAGTTGATGAAATGTGTGAAGTAGAAACTGAAATACTAAAAATATTGCCTTTTATAATTGTATCTATCACTTATAGAAGAAATGTTTGCCTTACTCGATGTGAAAACTCGTTAGTTTTCCCGCTCTCGTAAGGAAAAGTATCGTACTCGACTCGTAATTATAAAATTCGTAATTTTTATAATTGAAAGAAAATATTCCGGTGAGTTATAAATGAGTTTATTTTTAATATTGAAGTATTCAATTTCAAATTAAAATTGTATCTGAATTGAACTGCTCTTAAATTCATTAACGAATATTGCGATAGTAATAATAATATTAGGAAGTTTTTATATACTATCATTTTAACGATTTTCGGCTGACATAGATCTGTTTTATATCACTTGTTTTTAAATCCAAGCATTTAGACTAAAAATATGAAATCGATCGTTTTAGAATGCAATTTTCAAATGATTCATTTTAGAATGCAATTTTGAATTGTTTCTTTTTAGAATGACATTTTGAAATATGTCATTTTAGAATGAAAATTTGAAATCGATCGTTTTAGAATGCAAATCTGAAATGTGTCGTTTTTGATAGGAACCGTCGAAATGGTTGATTGATAAATTTGATTTATAAACTGTGTCTATGTACTTTATATAGAGACAAAAATGAAATGATTTCCCTATGTATGGTACATTAATGATAAGCAATGCTAACTACTGTCTACATGTCAAAATGATGACTAATTGACGTATTGCTTTTGATAAAATGTGAAAAATGTATAATCAACGTTGATACATCAACGATGAGCATAATTACTAGTAAAGGAGAACTGAATGTATAAATATCATTTTGTGAATATAAAAGAAAGAAATGTTGAAACAATTTGATGTGAAATTAATAGCAGTATTATGATAATGATGTCGATTGAGATAATAATGGATGAAATTGTCTTATTTTAGATTTTGGTTCGTCAAGAAATCACGCGGAAAGTGGGTCTTTCGCTGCAGCCAGAGGAGGAAGTATTAACGAACAGATTCGAGGCAATGCACTCACAAATCAGCGCCCCAACACAATTCAAAGGCAGAATCAGCGAAATGTTATCACAATTGCGAATGCGAAGGCACATAGACGCGCAAAATCAAGAACGATACACGATGGATCCCATAGCTCAAGATGATATCAAAACGGTAATTTATTATTTTACATCTTTTCAAATATAATACAAATATAGACAGACATGTTTGTAATTGCGAAAAATGATATAAATATTTCAATTATAGAAATTGATTTTATAATTTGTTTTAATTCTTTTTATATTTATATTTAATAAAATGATTTTAACTCCAGTTTTGTAAATGTAAATTGCAGATTATTAATCAAATTTTTCTTTTCAGTATTTAACGATGGAACAGCAAGGTGTGGCACAATTAATTGACACGATAAATTCAGACTTGGAATGTCTGAATATCATCAAAGATGGAATGTCGAAACTCGTTACTGACTCGAATAGCACGATTCGCAACTCACTGACGTGTTAGATAGGAAATGTAAAACAATCTAGGAGAATTACAAATAAAATAAGCGACAACAAAAGGAAGAAACAACAACAAAAAACACACATTGAGTTGCAGCAATGGAAAATTGCTGCCATGTGTTAGATATAATTTTGTACTACGCGCAAATAAGGTTGAGATTTTAAAGAACTGTTATCAATGTTGAAACATCGACGATTTGTTAATTCGTAATTTTTGTCAAAAAGTACGCATTTTTGGCCATGTATTGTTTGAGTACTATAATATGGTAATATTTTTGAATTATAATAAAACGTGTTTTTGTATAACTTTTGACTTTTTATTTATTCAACATCAGTTAAGTTATTATGGACAATTTTTAAATTTTATATCATAGTATTACTAAAACTACATTAGGAAGATAGTAATAAATACTTTAATTATGTTTAAAAAATATATATATATTTAAAATAAAGCCACAACTTATTTTTCGTTGCATTTTATAGGATTTGGTAATCAAACTTGATTTCTTTACTTTATTGAAAAAGTAAAAACTTGCTTTTTTTGTATAAATAATGTAATTTTATTGAATAGTTCACAATATAATTTGAATTCTCCTCGCTCAAGATACTTGTGCATACTTTACATGTACAATACTTGCGCACATTTCTATATACAAAAATTGCGCAAAACATAAAATGACTCGCTCATCATTCTCGCAGTTTTTTTTTACATCGGATTCACAATTACGTACAAACGAATTTCCGGAACATCGGTAATAAATTTTCGTTCGCTATCTCCGAGTTGACTTTGTACTTTCAAATGGAGATAACATATTTCTTATGATATGGCACAGTTCGGAAATTTTGACAAAGGCACTATTTCAACATGTACTTTCCCATTGAGCAAATCATGATTCCCATTTTGTTTAACTCTTCTTTTTATGTTTTGACTATTTATTCCTCATACTTTTTTGTTTATTATATTTTTGTTCAACAACGAGAGCAGAGCCTACCTAACAATTGAATAAAATCAAACTAAATTCGAAAATCAATCAAGATTCCTTGTTTTTAATATTTCTGAAGAGCAAAAAGTGTTTGCAGTTACAAACTTAACGTTCAAAACATAAAATACCATTCAACTTAAAAGCAACGTTTAAGCGCAAATTTGATCAACCGTTTTTATCTATACAATTATACAACATGTCTCCTAAAAGTAGTCTCATAAATAACCAATTATATACACATATCAATAAATCCTTAATTCGTTGCATCACAATTAGTGTCACTGTTACAATTTGTTGTTTCTCTCAACAAAACCCCGAAGCAATGTTTGCTTTTGATCATCCAGTAATTTTCAATTTAGGCTCTGCTTTGTTAGACCGTAAAAACCCAAGCAATTCGAGAGTTTGGTCGAAGAAAAAGAAACAATTTCTAATTTCATTCTGAGGAACAATTCAGAATTTCCACTTCAAAGCAAGTTATCCAATTGGATTTGACCCTTTATTCATCCATCTCTCTTCTTTTCATTTTGGAAAAATGTTCCGACAGAAGGACAAATAAATAAAATCAAAAATCATATATAAAAAAAATGTTCATAAATTATTCCTCAAAGTTGTGCATTTCTTTGTCTTCGACCACGCAGCTCTCATTTCCTCATGACGAAGCGTAAGCTTGAAATATTTGGTATATCCTCTGTCAGGTGTCGGAACCATCAGGACAATTTACTTGTTGATCGTAAGGTCAAGTGGCAAGTCCTGTTCCATCTCTATCACCTCGTTACTCCTAACCCTCAAGTCCTGACCACATCTATTTCCATCGCCAATGTTGGTCCAGACATTCTGCAAGCCATACTGCACATTAACCGAATTCAACAGATTCCGAAACAGCGGATCCTGCGTCTTCATAATCAAGTCCGACAGAATCTTCGTCTTCTCGATGATATTATCATTATTATGTATACAACACTTATGACGACAACAGCAATCATTCTTCGCCACTGGCTCCTCCTTCTTCTCCTCCACCACCTCCATCTTCTGATCCGCTCGTTTAATAACCGAATGTCTAACTGGATCGCAAGTCGGATAACTGGTTTCCCTTTTCACCGGCGTGCCATTAACAATTGAGTCGATATTCCGATAATCCACACTCACACTCTTGGCATAATAATCCGGATGGTCCTCAGTTTTAATTGGCGTCGATTGCATGCCCATCCATTCGCTAACATGCTGCGGACTTGCGTGCGGCGAAAAACTCTTCACCGGCGGTGAACTCTTGACAAACATCGGATTCATTTGAACCCTCTCAGGAACAATGTACGGATCCTCGTACTTCATCTGAAAGACATTGATCTCCGTCTCGTATTTGTGTGGCGTTATTTGTTCCGGTCGTTCCGTTAAATTGTACATGTTGTTCCATTCGACGAACTTCATCTGTTCCTCGTAACTGTTGTTGGCCTTTGGACTTGAACTCAGCGTGCTACTCTCGGTGCTTGTGTCCTTCTTGTCTGACTCCGACTGCTTGTCGGACGTCAGGTCCAATCGGCTTTTATCATCGATCTGACTTGCGTCCTCGAAGGACTTGTCTTGGGACTTGTTGTTGTTGTTGTTGTTGACGTAATGTCGATAGGTCTTGACGTGCTTGCGTAATGACGATGGATCGGTGTAACGTTTCGGACAGCCGGGCACTTTGCAGCAGTAGGGTTTGTCCACTGCGTGGGTTCGTGTGTGCTTGAAACGATCCGATGAGTTGGAGTAGGCCTTGTTGCAACCCTCCACTGGACACACGTATGGCCGTTCACCGGTGTGCGAACGTGCGTGGATCTTCAGATTTTCCGCGCGACTGAAACTCTTGTCGCACTGGAAACAGTGATGAGGCTTCTCGTTTGTGTGCGTTCGCACGTGGACCAACATTTTGTACCTGAAATTATAAATATGTATTGTTAGTTGGGTATATTGATATTTAATGATAGCGTATATGTAAAGGATTTACATCAAATTTATGTTCGTGTAAATCCGTATTGGTTTGAATTTCACCTATAGACATTTATTAAGGTAATAAATAATTATAAATCAACCAGAGCAAGATTCTGTAATTCTGGGATACATTTTTAAGCTACAAATTATTCTTAAATTATAATGATTTTTATGTTTGTCTTCACTTCAAAAACTAGAAATCATTATAAAATAGAAATAAATGATTAAATAAAATTCTGTATTAACTAAAGTAAGTAAAAAAAGTGAGAAAATCTCGCTCTGGTTCTTACATTTAATTTTTATTATTCATTAAATTATAATTTAAGAAATTTGTAATATTGTTAAATATACAAATATTTTCATATTCATAAATTATTATACAAATAGAATTAACCTAAAAAGTAGCTTATAGACTCCATATGTACCCGGACAACCATAATTTCAGACAAAATGCATTTTGAATTAATGTAGATTCAAGAAATGTTTCAAAAATGCTTCATTTTTCATTCATTTATGTTTCAAAATTTCCCTCGTATTTCCTTGAATCTTGTAATTCCAAATGAATTCAAAAAGATTTCGAAATGAATTTCATCATTTGAAATTGATTTCATATTAACTTCATTTGGACTTCATATAACTAACGAAATTTACGTTTTCAACAATCGAAATATGATTAATATTTTGTTCATATTAAATTCACATTGATTTCATATTTATATGAAATATTAATATTAAATATTTCATATTTTCAAATGTGAAATAAATATGAAATCATTTTGAAACATTTCTTGAATCTACATTAATTCAAAATGAATTTTTTCTGTAATTCTGGTTGTCCGGGTAGTTACGACTGCAGCGCCATAGTGGCAAAAATAATAAAGTCATGTTAAAATAGAATTGTTTTACCATAACTTTTAAATATGCTTAACTTCTTTTTGAAATGAATTTATTTTTTTGATTGTATAATGTTCATTTCTTCAAATGTTAATGTTTTTTTGTATTTAGAAAATACTAACAAAAAAAGATCGTTTTTTTGTACTTGGCCACTATCAAGAGACACTACCGTGTCTCTTGATTTTCGATGCACTTGTAAGAAAAAAGTATTTTTTAGTTCCACTTTTGTCCGATAGGCGGCATTTTTAATTCTCGCAAGATATATATTTTAAGTTTTAACAAACTTATTTAAACTAAAGAAATGACTTGCTTTAACGAAAAAATACGCAATAAAATAATTCCTTTAATCTTATTTATATACTAAGATTTGATATGATAAAGAAACTTTATAAGGTAAAGCAAGAAACATTACAATTCATCATTTGGATAGGATTACATAATACGTTCTTTGAAGTTAAAGTTGAATGTTCGAATGAAGAACTATTGTAATGATAATTCTGAGTTCAAGTCACCTTGCATTGAATCCACGCTCTCCTCTCGGACAGCCCTCCCATCCGCAATAAAATAGCCCCTTTGGACCAGGTGCAGCGTGCAGCCTCGCCACGTGTCCCGCTAGTTGTTCCAAGGACGTAAACCACCTTCCACAGTTCTGCCATCTACAAAGAAAAACAAACAAAGCATGTCATAACATATACCAACCATGTTTGCAATCATATTTTTGCATGCTTTACTTTCGTTGGCCTACTTAGGCTCACCAATCTTTATTACTTGTTTCTTTCTCTCTCTCTTTCATTTTGTTTGTGTCTTTTTTTATTTCGGCAACTCGTTTTTGTAATTAAAGCGGTCACCGATAAATTGCACTTTATCGTGCAGTTTCCATTAATAACGAGTTTTTTTCGTTTGTTTGTTTTCTGGTTTGTTTTGCTTTTTTGTTTGTTTTTTTTTCGTCAGTTGAAGGAAACAAATAATTGAAATTCACTTTGATTTGTTTACTGTTTAAAATGACTCGTAAAATCAAAAATATACATATTTACAGTCCAATAATCAACAGCGACACTTTTTGTTTTACTTTGTGAATATATAACATTGCGAAAGAACGTGATAAAGTACACAACGTTATTACTGATAATAAAGTTGTTTTTGCACTTGGCCAGAGACACTACCGTTTCTTTCCCTTGATCTCCATTTGGAAATCTCTACTCATAGCCTGAAAATATATTCTGATCGTCACAAGGACCCAATAATTTCACAAAGCTGCTATTGTCCAATTTTTATCCAATTTTTGAATGTTTGAAATAAATGGGACTGATCATAGAATTGTATAAAGAATTTTTTTAATTATATTCATATAATATTAAAACAATTCAATTAAAATATGCATTTTTATAAGTCAGTAAAAAATTTAGTTTCATATAAAATTCCATGTCAAATTATTAGTTTCATTTAATCAAATTTATTACATTTAATAAAAATTTTAATATAAAAATGTAATTTTTTAATAAAATTAGAAGTACAATTTTCTTTTGATATAAAAATTATAGAAAATAAATTAATATTTGCAAAACAATTTTTTTATTTTATTTTTTTTTTATTTTCTTTTATTTATTATTATTTATTTTCATTTTATATTATATTTTATTATTTATATTTATTATTATTTTATTTTCTTTAGTTTATTTGTAAAAAAGTAAAATAACTTAAAATAACTTATTTATAAAAAAAAAACAAAACAAAAATAACTTGATTAGTTATTTTGGAATAAATTGGCACCATTTTTTGTTGAAAATGAATGTCCTTTTTTTCCGCCTTTCAAATGCACGAAAAATCATCAAATTCAAGCCAAAGAATTGCGGCGCAAATTAATGGCGATCTTGACAAGGGCGAATGAGGTAAAAAAAGGACGAAAAAAAGGAGAAAAAAAGGCGGAAAGAAAAAGTGCGAAAGAAATGCCTGCGAATGGACGGGTTCAAGGTCGGTCGAGTCGAAGGCACACACGTCGCAGGTATCGCGTGTCCTTTTTTGTGTCGCGCGGCGTAAAAGATTTCGCGGTAGATAAAGTTTCAACGACGACGATGACTACGAGCGACTATAAGAACCTCGCGATTACATCGGCGCGTAAAGCTCGACCCTCCGCAACGTACGAGTAATTAAACCGATAAACTTTTCACCTACGCGGTCGGCCATCTTTATATGAAAACAATTACGCACTCTTACGAGACGCGCGTGAGAAGATAAGAAAGCAGAGAATTTTGTGTCTGCGATCAAGACAGGACATGGCATCACAAAAAATTATGCTTGAATATTAAGAAATTAATGTAAATGAGTATAGGCAATTAAACCCTATATTTAATAATTATTACAAATAATACAATCAAGTAGTTGAAAATTGCGTATTTTTTGTATAAAAAAGATTGTCTTCTGAAAATAAAAATACCATAGTTATTATTGGGAAAAAATAAAAAAGATGCCTTTTAATTCAGAAAGTAATTGAAAAATAATTGAATTTTTAACTAACCATTACTTTTGCAAATACAATTAATTTATAAATTTCATGTTAGCAAAAGTAAGAGCATAAATAGAATTATTAGATTATTCGACTCTATAACTTGTTAAATAACAAACAAGTTTTCAATTATTTTTAAAATTTAAAAAATTTTTAAAATTTTCCGATTTTTAAAATTTAATATAAGTTATTGGGTAAATATTTTTGCCCATTTTTGATGTGAAGTTTTCATTGAGCGATACGGTAAGGGAAATCTTATTATAAATTTTATTTTAAAAATTATTTACATTTTTAAAATAAAAATTGAAATGAATGTAAAAATGAAGTTAAATTTGAAAATAAAAAATCCATCGACAAATCTCAAATCAGGAAGAAATTACTGCATTTTCCAGGATTTCCAAGAAAAGCGAAATTTTTACAGGAAATTTACATTTATTTTGGTAAAAAAATTTATTAAATTTGTTAATACATTGTTTTATTTGTTTAATTAATAAATAATTAAAAAATTATTTGGTTCAGAAAAAACATTAATTTTGTAAATAACTTTTCTAAGTTATTTTTCCTAAGTCTAAATAACTTTTATGATCAATGATGGAATAGGAAATCAAGTTGCAATCTTAATATATAATAAAAAAAAAATTTTTTTTTATTATATCCTGGGATTTCTGGGAAGAAGTTTTCAGGATATTTCAAGTATTGTAAATGTCCTTTCATTTAAAATTTCAAATCTTGAAAAAATCTTGAATTTTTTCATTTTTATTTAGGAAAATAATCTAAAAATTGTTGGCAAAAAGTAATGAGAATACTAATGTAATTAAAATCTAATTTACGTTTTAAATAAAAAAAAGCTTATGTATTTTTTATACATTTTTATACATTTTTATAAAAAATACATCCAAAAATGTATCAGATTTAAATAAAATCTCTTAAATAAAATAAATAAAAAAAAAACTTTATATATAACAGATTTTGATATATAAAATCTACTTTGAAATAATTTTTGTATATTGAAAGGAAGAAGCGCGGAACTATTCGACTCAACTGCGCATAAAGGAAATGTTAATCGCTGATAAGCTTTCGCGAAAAGAGACTCAGTGTTTCTTTCCTTTTTTACATTCTCTCGCAACTTTGTCGGTTGTTATTTATTTACTTTTCTCCTTCTTTTGCAGCGCAAGCGCTAAAAAGTGGCGAAAGCGAGAAGAGAGCTATGACGAGACCTTCGACCTTTCGTGTGCTCGAGATAAGCTGTGGCGGATGACGGTGACGTTTCAAGAAAACACTCGGGCTATGCCAGAAATGAAAATCACTGGCAGTCGAGTTGATTGAAATGTCTCAATTTGTGCTTGGCGTGTTTCTTTGCAAAAGTTGAATATCATTTACAAAGCTTGCTCGCAGCAAGATAAGCGGAGTAATTATTTCACGATAAAAGCAACGTGGATGAATTATTAATAATTATTTTATGTAACAGTCGATCATCGGCTTATTTATTGCAAACTTTCACAAAATGGAACATTATTTTGCTGTTTTACAGTGCTTTGATTAGATGAAACAGACTTTTTTGTTTCTTTTTCATTTGCTGGAATATCTTTTGATTTTATAGATCCAAAATGTTGATGAAATGTTCATAAAGAAGTTACTTTAATTAATTCTTATATGTGCATCGAAAATACATCTTTTCTTCCCTCAACAGTGGGATGAAAATGGCACTTTGTGTCCCTAGGGAGGAAAACTATTTTCATCCCTTAAATGATGTAATGGTAATTTAGGGATGAACGAACAAAAAAATCGTCAAATTGAAAAGTTTTCTTCCCGAGGGATGGAAAGTTACTTTTCCTCCCTAGGGCGAGAAAGTGCCACTTTTTTTTAACTATTTTCATCCCTTAAATGATGTAATGGTAATTTAGGGATGAACGAACAAAAAAATCGTCAAATTGAAAAGTTTTCTTCCCGAGGGATGGAAAGTTACTTTTCCTCCCTAGGGCGAGAAAGTGCCACTTTTATCCCAGTTGCCGAAGAAACACATTTCCCATCATCTCCCATGTTGCATACGATATTTTTCGTCACGAGGGAGGGAAAAATACTATTTTTCGAAAACTCCCTCGAGAGGAAAAGCGCACTTTTCCTCCCCGAGTGACGAAAACGACCCTTTCGATTTATTTCTAAGATAAAATATCGTCAGCAACTCGGTAAAATCACCAATTCGACTCGTCTGAAACCGCTAACTTTCCTCCCTAGTTGCGGAATATGAAATTACTTAACCTAAACAATGAAAAAAATTATCTTATTTCAATTATTTACAAAAATGAATGTAAAAAATTGTGTTTAAACTTGATTTATAAGTTTATAAAAAATAATTAACATTTTACTATTTAAAGTCACGTTGATAAATGCAACAAAATGTAGATTACATATTCCAAGCACTTTTCTAATTGGCTGCAAAGAAAAAAAAAATACTTTCAATCGATCAACATGTTGTTTGCGCCGAGACCTCCAGCAACAGAGACCATCATCTTCTCGTATAACTTGGCATGCGGCCTCTACCGTGTGACACATTGATTACTGGCCTTGATTGTGAAATAATTCTTTTGCAATGGCATCGCTGCTATCAGACAATTTTGCGAAATAGTCTGCGTCTCTGAAGCTCTTAACTAATTCATAGTTTGTATAATTTAGGGATGGGCGATTATTTCAAAATAATCGATTATCGAATAATCGATTGATCAAAAAATCGATTAATCGATATCAATTACTTAAAATCGATTAATCGATTTTTTTATTAATCGATTAATCGATTTTTTTATTAATCGATTGATCGATTTTTTTATTAATCGATTGATCGATTTTTTTATTAATCGATTATTTTATTATTCGATTAATCGATTTTTTGATTAATCGATTAATCGATTTTTTGATTAATCGATTTCTTGATTAATCGATTATTTGATAATCGATTATTTTCAAATAATCGCCCATCCCTAGTATAATTCAATCAAATCGAACGCAACTCAAAAGCATCTCAAATACATTGATTTATCATTCAAATCGATTTATCTGCGTAACTCAACATCGCCAAATTATAAACCGGTTACAACTGACATTTTGAGAGATGTAATAACAAAAGTAGAAGAAGAAGAAGAAAAAAGTCGCGGCTTATCGCAAAATTATATTTGCACGTACTAATTGCATGATTGCTCGGTTACGACGTTAGCTGCGATCGTTAACGTTAATCTTCGTTAAACATGCACCATTTTATGATCATCTTAGTCAACGATCCGCGTTATTCGCATTCGTTTGACACGCGTCCAAGTCATCGTGTTGTAAGTTTTTTTTTTTTTTTTTTTTTTTTTTTTTTTTTTTCA
>JABFPJ010006137.1:0-11280 GCA_022817425.1 Gryon sp. ZL-2020
CGTTGCTGGATTCTCAAGAACCCTCTTCTTCAAGTCAAACAATTTCAGGTTATTTTTTCGTTTCGTGAAATTGATGGAAGACTACAATCGTTAATTCACAACCGATGAAAAACAGCAACAACATAGACTACAAATAATAAAAGAACATAGGAAAAAGTTTCCAATCAATGTAAATCGTAAATCGATGTTAGTTGATTTCACAATCGATTTTTTTTAGTTTAAATTAATATTATTATTATATTCCAAAGATGTATTATTCGTGCAATCTTAATATGAAATCTGAATAAATATATTAATTAAAATTAGTGGTATTTTATAAATAAACCTTTTTGTATTCTGCTCTTTGAAAACAATATTATTAAACTCGATTATCAAATCAAACTTTTAGGGGAACTAAAATCTGAGAAAATTATAATCAATCATTGACAACTGTCAAATGAGTCAATAAATTTTAGTTTATTAGATTTCTATTTAGTGTAATTGACACTATATAATAATCGTATACAGAACTATTGTAAAATAATAATCAAACTATTCGATAATCATTTTTTTGTATTTTTTAGTTAATATGTACTGTTTAAAAACAAGGAATACTCCCGATAATATTGAATACATAATAATAATAATAAAATGAAATTTCTATAAAAAAACATACATTTTTAGGAAAAACTATACATTTGCAACATTATTGGCGAATTTCAACTGTATCCAAAACTTTTTTCTGATAAAATTTATGTTTACTAAACCTTAAACACAAAGATTTAAACAAAACAGAAAGATTTAAATGATAAAATTAAGTTACAAAAAGTTATTATTTTAGTTATCAAAATATAACAGAACATTTAAAGTTAAAACCAAAAGGGCGTCGTTTGTATACTACATACAACATGTGCCGCGTTTCTAGGCTTATTTTTATACTATTTTGAAGCCATTTAGCGGGCGTCAACGTAAAAATTCGAAAATGACCTTTTTAAGGACCACCCTAGTAAATATAGACTGTCTTTTATTGATCCAATGTGTAAAAAATGTTAATCTAAGCATATTTCATATTAACTTCATAGTCTGCCAATATTAGAACACATATTGTTGAATCAAAAAGAAAACTTTTTCGAAGTAATCGTGAATACAGATCTGCGGTCTATATTGAAACACGTAATAGGTTCACTCACAATAAATACAATTTCCACTTACCATAGAACCAATGGTCAATCTTAATTGTATCAATATTTTGGAGGTTATTATTATGTCAAAATCGATCCAATCAAATGTGCTTTATATAGACTTGTCAACATTAACACAATGATCAATTTTGTTGGGTTAATGGTATTTTTTGGCCCCGTGTACGGAAAGGGATACTTACCTGATGCTTATAGGAACGTTATAGAAAGTTTATTGGAAGCTTATGGGATACTTATTAGACACTTATGGGATGCTTATGGGAACGTTATGGAAAGTTTATAAGAAGCTTATGGGATACTTATGAAATGCTTATGCGATGCTTATGGGAACGTTAAAGAAAGCTTATGAGAAGCTCATGGGATACTTACGAACTGCTTATGGGATAATTATAGGAAGGTTATGGAATGCTTAAGGGATACTTACGGGATGCTTAAGGGAACGTTATGGAAAGCTTATGAGAAGCTTATAATTTTGGATTTTATCTTTCTATTATTTTAAGGTCTAAGGCAGGCTAATGTACTTAACCATGTTAGTTAATAAATTAGATTTTATTTTAAATTCACTGCCCAAGTTGCACATTTTTCAAATAATATCAGCGAATGTACTTGATCATATTTATTGATATCAATACCTTATATTGAGAAATTTACATTAAACCGGAACAAATATTCATTGGTATAATTGAAACTGCGAAAGATGATACAATGTTAATGAAATAAGTTCATGTATCAGTTATACCAATTGATAGATTATTGCAAAGAATATTAGAAATTGATGAAATATTTGATGAAATAATGCGTTATCATAATCACTTATTAGCGTCAACTTCTGATACCGTTAAAAATGTCATACAAACTGATTTTTGGAAAAAAATGCCCAATAATAACATCTATAAAATAAACGTTGATTATCTCATAATTGGTTGCTTACCTCCAAATCTTTGTTCTAAATTAAATTTGATTTTGTTAGCAGAAATTTACTATGTAGACGATGCAAGAATGTTTGAAAAAGAACGAATTTTTTCTAAGTTAATATGGTATTTTCATAATTTAGAAACAAACGGAATTAATATAAATGTTAAAAATAAAATTGTTAAGGTTTATTTTGTTTCAACTTTTGTGATTGGAGATAATTTAGGTGTCAACAATATACTTGGTTTCGTAGAAAGTTTCTCAGCAAAATACTTTTTCAGATTTTTTAAGGCGGTTAAACAAAAAACACAAATTTTTGTCCAAGAAGATGTTACAACTTTGAGGACAAAAGAAAATTATATCGATGATATTCAACTGAATAATCTAAGCGACAGTGGTATTAAAGAAATTGCAATTTTTAATAAATTCAAGTATTATACCTTGTGACGGCACATCTTTTCACGCGCCGTGAAAATAATTAATTTAGAGAATAATATCTATTGGGAAGTCAATTGTTTTGTCGCGTAATTCGGGGGCTTAAGTTTCTCAGGGTCAGAAAGCTCGATCAACTCCGCCTGGTGGGTGAGTATGTTTTTCTGATCCTGGAATGAGTGACTTTGAATATTTTCTTTATTATTGATATTAATTTGGATTATGAAAATTATATTGAATATTTTTTAAATAAATTTTGTAGTAATTTTGTAATAATTTCGGATTTTTGGGTATGTTTGTGTTGGTGCGTAACGTATGAGTGGGCGCGGAGGCATAAGACTCGATTGCGTTACAATTTTAGTATATTTGGTTCTCTTGTTTCGTTGTGAGACTTATAAATTTGGATTGTTTTAGAGTCAAAGGAGTCGCCCGGATAGTGGAAGGCACAAGGGAAAGCTCCCTCATGGGACATCATCGAAGAAATGGTCTGGGGGACCTTAAGCCTCACTACAGGGTCGCATTTCGTCCTTCCCCGAACCGCCTCTTGTCCAGTATCGACTCGTCTCGTCGACGACGTATCATCCACGTCCAATCCACACCGAAGGAAGAAACTACAACCATGAAGGCCCATACTTGCTCGACATTGTTGTTGCTGTCGAATTGCTGCCAGCCTGGGGAAACGCAACGTCTCGAGTAGCTCCAATGAGTTTGGTAGACCCACGCCGACTCGAGATTAGTTGATCGTCCGTTTTCTGTATCGCTTCGCTTGGAAGCCCGAGGAGCGTCGTCTCGGGAAATTGGCCATTTCCGAGACAGACCTCGAATATGGATCTCGGACCCTGGGTCAGAGGACCTATCTGTCGACGTCCAAGATGGGAGACAACGATAGATTGGAGGGCCGTTATCGCCACAGAACGAGCCCAAGTTTTTCGGTGACATTTGAATCTTCCCGCCAGCCTCGACGAGAGAGAGAGCGCCACTGCCGCTTCAGCGTGCCGCCACCAGGACACACAACGAGACGACGGGATGAGGAGAGATCGATGAGTGGTGGGGACAGAGGGGCGATTTTGCGACGAATCTTTGGACTTCGAAAAATTTTGGAGTCTCGGGAGTCTTACGTCAGCGGTCGTGCGATAACGAGCGAGACGTATGCGGATCGGAACGACATAGTCACTGGTGGATAGTGAAATTCGTTCGTCGATGACCAGCACCCCACAGGAGGAGCGTCGAGTTTTCGTGCCCCGCTGTCCGGAACGACTCATGTATTTTGGATAATTGGTTTGTATAATTCGGACCTTCGGCACCAGTCATACCACGTGTCGCTCGGCACGTTAAATCAAACTGATTCTTGGCTATTTTGTTGAGTTTGTTGAATTTTGGCAGTGTATCGTTCACGCAGCGGCATTACTCATTGTCGTCAGTGTCGGAGTGCACAGAGAGGTCATCAGGTGAGATGAGTCTTTGATTTGCGGCACGAGAATCGACGGGACGAGGGGGTCTTTGTCGTGCGGGTGCGAACACACAATTTTGAGGAAATAATTTTGGTATTTGGTTGAGACTGGTCCCGAAGGGCGATTTGCTGCGTCACACAACGAAACGTATTTAAATTGATTAATTTTGGCTTCCTAATAGAGATTTGATAATTTGTTCGATACGATTTCAATTAAATTTTGGTTATAAGTAGTATTTGTAAGATTTTGTAATTTTTCGCTTTTGTTTGATATTGATTTCAAAGAATATAGCAAAATTCACGAAATTCTTGCCTGGACTCTTCTTGTGTTCAGATTCCGTTGCAATATTGAGTTAATTGAATGAAGTAATGATAAATACGTTGTGTTAATTAACGCTTAAAATTCGTATGATTGTTGGTTTATTGAATTTCGGGGTTCCGCTTCACGGAACGGCCGCAATTCTCCGCTTTGGTTTGTTTTATTTGGTCTGGCGCGAGCCAGTGGCGATCCTGATCTTCTGTGGTGTCGGTTTTAGAATTTTGAAGGAGTTTTGCCGTCCCGTGGCGAAGGGCCGAGGAAAATTTAGGACGAAAAATTATGCCTCGTCACAATCTGTATTGACAATGCAACAGTTGATATCGTGCACGATTTCTTGAATGGTATTTGTAAGAGTGAAATGGGATTAATTCTTTATTATTTTGTTAAAGAAAAAAAATTGTTCACATTAAAAACTGTAAATTGGCGTATTAATCATCACTTCTACAATGATTTCGAAAGCAAACCAACAAATGTATCTGAGGCAGATTTAGAAAAAAAAATATACGCATGACAGCGTCTGAAACAAAATCGTTTGTTTTTAATGCTGGTGCAATTTTCGGCGACTTAATTCCTGAAAAGGATATATATTGGAAGCTATATAAATTATTGAGAGTACTGAGAAATGAAAAATATAATATAATGTTTGACAATTCAAAATATTATCCTACAAAATGCGTAACATTATATAATTTAAATTCAAATCTGGATATGTTCTTTTAATTAATGATTTATTAATTGACGATTTGCCTCAATTTGGACAAGTTAAGCAAATTTACGTTTTGGAATCTACATCAAAAAATAAAAAAGCTGACGACATTCTTCTAATTACAAAAATGTTTAAGACTATTGAATTTAACGAACATTTTCAAGTTTATATTGTCAAAGAAACTGATAACGAAATATTCCTTAAATTCAGTAGAGTGCAAATATACGCAAATTATGAACTGTTTATAAAAAGTAATAAGACATGTATAAATTATTATTAATGTAAACTATAATAAAGTCTTTGATACTAATTAAATGTATTTGATTTTTCTTATCTACATTATATATCTCTAAATATTGTTTATTGAAATTTCAGCAACTTCAAAATCAAAATTTGCTATAATTCGGAATTTGTATATACTAAATATGTTGAAATATAATATTTATAAAGAATTTTCTTATAAATATTATAAAATAATTGTTATTAATGATCAATCATTAATCATCCAAATCTCAAGATTTATTTGATCTTGTTTATTTTATTACAATTATTTCAATTATTAATGTGTAACGAAATAATACAATTTTATTTTTCTATTAAACTGCACTTGAATATTTTTTATATACGACATATTTGTTTACAGTGATAGATACTTTGATATAATAAGACCTAACCTTAATTTTACGAAGTATTTGTCACTTATTTTCGTCAGTAAATATAACTGATAGTGGCAACTCAACTGAAAATCTCAGTTATATGATAATTAACTGATGGAATAATTGGAATGACGGAAATCAACTAATTCTTTGCGTGAGTGTAATTTTAGTCGATTATGTCATATATTTTTAACCAACTTGCGACGAAATGGTGTAATTGTACATTGAGATTATATCTCATTTAAAGCTAAATATAATGTTAAATCATATAAAAAAACTTATAAATCGTTTAAAGTGTTGTAAATCTAAGTCATAAATGTACTTTAAAATGAAGCAAAATAAACAAAAATTAAGAAAATATTCTTCTTTCTTTATTACCTACCTGAATACCTTCCTTTACTACATAAGTTTCATAATTAATGTTATTATTCTCTTCTCAATTGATATTATGTTCTCATTTGTCGATAAAATAGTTCACATTATTATTCGCACAAAAATACATCTTCAGGAAAACGTACGAAAATGTCTAAAAAATCCTGAAAAAATAGAGTGGTGATATTCACGGATCAAAATAGCTGTATTCTATTTTTGCTTTCATCATTCTCTTTATACGACCCAATAAAACTGGCAGCAAAAATAAGCTATGTATTAATATGATTTTAAACATCTTTTCTGAGTATCCACTATTGTTATAGTGCACATTTAACAAAAAAGTCTATAATATACTTTTATATGAAAATTTATACAAACTTCCAGGAATGTATTTATATATTTTATTATCCTTATATACTCCGCACAAAAATTAGCGCCTCCTCTATAATGTATATTTGGATCTAAAGGGGGGCGCTAAGTTTTGTGCCTAGTATATAAATAATTTAAATAAAATGCTTCATTGTCGACCTTCTTCTTGATTGGTCCATATGTTATATGCATTATCCTATGCATACTTTTTAAATAAAGCAATCAATAAATTTTTATTTTTTATTTTTTAATGAGACTTTTCAACGTTTTCATGAAAATTCTAATTTTTTACACTGTTTTCGACTTTTCGAATTTTTCAAGTTTCTTTATTATTATTTGTTATTAACCATACTTTCATTGATTCATTTTACTTCATTCATGAAATAGTTTATTATTTAATTAAATTATTTAATTATCAAATTTTTTATTAATACTATTTGCCCAAAATATATATTCATTTTGTATTTCGAAAAGACATTTAAATAACCTACTTTAAATTACTACGAATTATACTATGAATTCGCTGTTATACTTTTTTCTTTCAATTATGGAAGTGAAATTTCATAAACTTAAAATAAAATCTACGATATAAAAAACAAATGAACAATGATATTATGTTGAAACCAGATTTAGATAAATTTGTAATTTTTAGTAGAACTGTTGTGCTAGATTGCTGATATATCTAAAACATATTTCGCATGGAGAAGCACAAATTTTCTGCATAATTATAGGTTTTCGAAGTTAGAAAACTTATTTCGAATTTTGAAATGTTTCGAAACAATTCGTAACTTTTCATAAAGACATTTTTATTCCACGCTCGTATAAATTTTTCTCAAAAAAAAAAAAAAAAATCAAAATCGACGTTGAGATAACGTTTTGCAAAAGTTATCGAAACAAGGGAGTCGTTTTAATAACGGGACTTTTATCAATTATTGATTGTATTTTTGATTGCACAACTGTATAAGAATTAAATTTAAATTCATTTACATGTAAATGTACTAACTTCAACTATATATTGGAACAAGCCCGTTTTACCTGAGAAAATCTACTTGAAGAAAATTCTATAAGTCCAATCGAAAAAGACTTTCAACTTTCAGTTGTCCTTTTTCTATAGACTGTGTGCATTGAATATATTAAATGTTCGCGAAACACTTCTCTGTAAGTTTATCTAATTTCAAATTTTCAAACTTACGAAAGTATATTTTATTTATTATTACAATTTCAATAATTATTATTTATTTTTCTTATATTATTTTTATAACGTAAGTTTATTATCCCTTTATTAAATAGCGTGTGCAACTCTTGAAGTTGATTTTTATCAATAGCTCAATTGTTACATTAAAATTAAATAGAAAGTTCAAATAAATATCAAAATTCTTAAAAGTGGCTGTACATCATAAGCGCCGATGATCATTAAGTAATACCGATCATAAGCGCCAATATAGTATCGATCAAATGCGCCGAATAATATGAATCAAAAGCGCCGAGTATTATAAATCAAAACTATAAAGCTAATAAACAAATTTAAAAATTATAAAATTTTTGAAATTCAAATAATTTTTGAATTTTAAAATAAGTGATTAAAAATTTTGCTGATATTAAACATTATTTGGCCATATTTAATTAGACAATGCAAATTTGTTTGACACGTCAAAATGACCATATTATCAAAAACATGGCAAAACTTACGATATTTAATATTATTAATCGCGATGCAGTCATTGCCTTTCCCAAATAGCAATTGACGAATAGCTGAACACTGGCACTATATTCATTTTAATAATAAGTATTCATTCATCATATTTCAATTTAATCAAAGCAATGTAAAACATTATTTTATTATTTAAATACATCAAAATCGGCGCTTGTGATGTATTTTGATCGGCGCTTTTGATTTATTTTCATCGGCGGTTTTGATTTATTTTTGTGGCGCATATGATGTATTTTCATCGACGCTTTTGATTTAAAGATTAGTTCAAATCGGTGCTTATGATAATCACCGTTAAAAGTGATCGTCAACATTTGTCAAATGTTTATATTACGGGTTATGTGTTATTTCATTTAAAATAATATAAAATTAAATGTGTTTGCAAATTTAAATAAGTGAAAATTTTCTTATTTTATGTAGTTTAACATTTACTCAGATTTAATGATGAACCTCACATTGATTCTGAAATCGACAATTAGCTTCGAATAAGTGAATATTCATTTATTCGAATTTAGAGAGGAGTTTTTGAATAAGATTAAATTATTTTATTTTAATTGTCAAAAAGATAATATTCATACTTACATTTAAAAATGCAAAAGTGGTGTGTGAAGCGTGTTTTTGGATCTGAATAATAAATTTAATATATACTTCTATAATAAATTTACATTATCTTTTAATCACCCGAACGGAAGAAAATATATTTCGAAATATATACACAAATATATGTGAATATGTGCCCATATATTTTCGGCAAAAAGTTATATATTTAATATATATTTCGAATATATTTCTGAAATATATTTGTAAAAATATAAGTAAAAATATATTTGTAAAATATATGCAAAAATATATTTACATATAAAAAAATATATTTGAAATATATTTTCAAATATATTTTAGCGGCAAAAAGTTATATATTTTTACATATATTTTGACTTATATTTTTTTCCGTACGGGCATAAGGTTAATAGGAAGGGTTCATAGGGCGTCCAGGCGACCGACATCTACGTCACATTTTTAAATGTCACATAATTGAAAAACAGGGTCAATAGGAGTATCTCGGATGGTATTAGGGATTTAGTCCGGACTCATACACAGTCATAGGGAAGGGATCATAGGGTTTCGTCCGGGCGAAGCCGCGGATTAAGCTAGTATTAATAATTTCTTATTATTACACCGTGAAACATATTGTGTCCCAATGACTGAAATTCAATACAAAATATTCTATACTTATAGTATATCAATATATACTTATATTCTATAAGTATATATTGTATACTTAATATAAGATTATTTTTACCGACTTTAAGAGAATGGGACAAATATTTTGTATAGTGTAGTGCATTAAAGAAATAATAATGTTTCTTCAAAATGTAATTTAATAAATTTAAATGTAATAAGTATGTAAAATAAGATTTACAAGTTTTGCTTCTATAGGAAAAAGGATTATTTGTTTACTTTAATTTTCTAGTTAATTATAATAATAATTTGTCTTATTAAGCAATTAAATTCTTTTATTTTTCTTTTATTTTTATTTAAGCTGCTTTAAAGCTTAAAAATATCAATATAAATTGACTACAGATTAAATTACTCAGTTCAATTCATTGAATATCTTTAAAATGAAATTAGTTATAACTACCCATGTAAATATAAATATATCGATTTACATTTTTTATGTAAATGCAATGTATGAATAATATATAACAATTATCGTCCTGAAATTTCATATCGAAATAAATTACGCGACACAAGCGATAGCCGATAATACGGTAGCCGCGTACCCAATTGAGGCCATCAAAATTTCCAATCTGCGTTCAATACAATCGAAAATCACTCAAATCGCGGTTTATTTTTAAATGAAATTACCTTTTCACAGCGTGGATACGCGGTCGCCATTATCAGAATATGATGCGAAAGCATATTTTTCACAGTGAATCGATGGTTAAGTTGCTCTAAAAAGCATAAGTTGGTGACCCTTGACATACGTCGGTGCAAGTAGAATTCTTGAAAGATTAGCGCAACAGAAATAGAGGGAAAATAGAAATTAAGAGAGAAACGGAGAAAAAGAGTTGAATTGACTTTTGATCAAGGCGAAAAGATTTTGTGTTATTACACCCAAGAAAAAATTATATTAAATTTAAATAAACATATTTATTTGAAAAATATTTTTTTAAATTAAATATTAATATATTTATTTTAAAGTACATTATATTAATATTAAATATACACCATTTATTGAAATTTAATAAATTTATTTATTTAATTGCATTATATTTAATTCAAATAAATTTATTAGATTTGAATAAATATTTTTTTGTTTTCAACTTAAAGAGTAATGTATTTTTCACAAACAAAAACCTTGCTTACATGTTTAACAAAAATTTTGTTTACATTACTTGCCGCGCCCTCTGGTTCACTAACTGTTTCATTACTTCTAATAGACACATATTAAAATTAAATAAATACTTATTTACTTTAACAAATTTAATATTTAAATTTAATATATTTATGCACGCGCTTATTATGCCCTCTAGTTCGCTAATTAGTTACCGGCAGTCATCAGTCATCTGCTTGATCTCGAGTTTAAAAAGTGTCACAACGTAAATATTGAAGACGTAAAAACGTGAATATTCAAGAACTAATGTTCTTGGAAATATATATTATAGATATTAAATAAATATCAAAATATTTATTATAGATAAATATTTAATGTGTAAAGTGTAAGTGATTATGGACGAATACGTTGAGAATCTGTTACGAGACAACGGTCTCGAGGAATATTCATCTATTTTTAACGGTAAGTAAACAATTTTTAAACAATTTCTATAAACAATAAACAACAATTAATATATTTTAATTGCTTTGTTTGTTTTTAATTTTGTACTTTTTTGTATACAATTAATGTTTTTATTAAATATACATTTACAAAGTAACCTCAAAATTTTCATTATCATTAACTAACAATTTAATAAAAAAAATATTTTATTGAAAAATATTAATTTTTTTTTTCAGTAAATAAAATAACAAAATCCGTTTTGTTCTCTTTGACACCACAAATGGTACAAACGCTGATCAGTCCAATTGGCGATCAAATTGTTTTTAACAGAATTTTAAGTATTGAAAAGGAAAATGACGCACATTCCCTAAACGCTGATAATTCAAAAGTAAGTTTATACTT
>JABFPJ010006138.1:0-11279 GCA_022817425.1 Gryon sp. ZL-2020
ATCGGAAAATGTGTAACAAAAAGGAAAAAATCGGACTGTGCTTTTTAAAAGCTATAATTTTGTTACAGACAAATTTTATTTGATAAATTTGTAATGTCGGTAACGTCGGTAATTGCCATCCTCTTAAGCTGCGGCGAATCAGTGTAAAAGTATAATTATCAACTATATAATTGTGACAAAAATTTAATTTAAATTTTGATAAACATATTTTTTTTATGAAAAATTTTATTTCTGTAGTTAGCTAACTGTCTGGAATTTCTAATTGCCTACGACATATATATTGAAATTACGGTTATAAGTTAATATGTATGAAAACAGGTATTTGGAGGAAACAATAGGCTTATCTTAGGCATGAACGTGCATGTGTATGTATGAATGACAAATAGCACATTTTCGAATTATACTTTAATTTGTAAAGACAGAATCGATCGAACCAGCAAATACATCGGTCTAAAAGACCAAACAAAGTTGCATTTGCATTAATATTATTAAAAATATTATCGCAAATTGTGAATAATTAAACCATTATGTTATGTAATCAAAAAAGAAAAATCTCGTTATGTAGAAAGAAGAAATTCTTAAATTGTTACACGTTGATTCAAATTTATTGAATGCTCATGTTCTATTTATGTATATCAAGAGGTTTTAGTATTACACCGATTATTTTTCCCATACACTTTGCACATTGCTGTGTAGCTGATTGTCGGACGTGCGTACTGTAATCGACTCGAGCGAGCTATTGACGAGTAAACGGAGGAAATCGTGTTTGGACACATAGTTAAGCCATTGTACTTCGGAGACGCGGATCACGATTGATTCCAACAAATCTTCCCGCGTCGAACGACACCACAACTTTATCATTTTGGATCGATAAGCTGAACTCTGGTATTATTTGTACGCGCTAATTAATATCTCATTAATACATTAAGATATTCATTTATTGTTTCAACTGATTCAAACTTATTTCATGATTTATGGTACACCATATGTTCGTATACATTTATATCTGAATGACTTCCAAAGGAGTTTTTCCCTGATTATTACAACTTTAGGTTATTCAAAAGACGCCATTTTTTTACTAATAACGTGTTCGAGCAAGAGCAATATTTTATATTAATGAAGGAATAAAAGACAGACTTATATGAAGTGAATTGTCTGTTGTTATAGTAATAAAAAATAATGTCACCAAGTACATTTTGTAATAATTTCAATTTTCAAATTAAAAAATAAATTGTATTATTAATTCCGATTATATTTGTTTAGTTAAATAACTACTCATTTATTATCAATGGAATTATTTTGAATACTATTAAATTGATATTATTAAATTTGTTGAATTAAAAGAATGTTGAACAAAATATAATGTTCTGTATGACGTTTTAAAATACATTACAAACATAACTTTAATTATTATTGATATAATCCTGAAATGCATAATATAAATCACGTTTATTTGTCAAAAAACATAATTTATCATTGCTGCTTTACTATTTATAACTAGTTAAATACGCAGTACAACTCTGACTATTTATTCAACATTTGCAATGTGTATTTACTAAGTGTATTTACAAACTAGTGAAAAATAGGTTGAAAAAAAATATCAGGCATTTTAACATATTAACTTTTGTAATGTTTAACTATTCGAATGTTTTATTTCTTGTTACTAATAAAAAACAGTTCTAAAATTAAGTTTTAGCGTACATTAAGAATTTACTCACTTTTTTAAATAAAAAATAGAAAGAGAAAAAAACATCAATTTTCACTTATTATTATAAAAGATCCCTCGTAAAAAATTGGCTATGATCTTTCATTCGAACTTTCCTCTGAGTCAATGAAAATTCGCGACGTTTGTAACTGCGCTTCTTAGTCGTAAATCGACAAATCGTCGAGATGATATAAAGATTGTTTCAGAATTTTACGAGTGTGTTATAAAACCGCGCAACTTATCGAGCAATCGCGGTTGTGCGCAAATAAAGTGCGGGACCTTGCCGCATAAACCGACCTACGTTAATCCGCAGAGTAAAGATTATGTTCATCGGAAAATCGTATTTTACATCGCAAACCGGGGATGCGCACCTTATCCCTGCTATTCGATCCCGTCTGATAATTCTGTCAACCACAAAGTTAGTAGATTGGAAGTATGCGCGATGTAACTTTATAGTTTGTAGACTTTATATCCGTTTATATATTTTATCAATATTTTTACCGATGTTTTTGCTCTTTCATGATTAACCGATTAATGTACATATGCACGTCGGGTAAAATTGCGATAAAAATTCTTACAATCTCGATATATTTTTACTATACTGTCTAAGAACGTGGGGATAAAATTCAAATATAATAAAGTTTATCATACTGTCTCTAAATTATTGTTATATTTTTTACGTTATTAAAAATTATACCCTAATACCATTATATATTTCATAATATAACGGTCACCCATCTCTGTACTGTCCATTGCTGCTGTTGCTTAGCTTGAAGTATCAGCTGATGCGTCCGCTCGTGCGCCACCTAGAACGTCGACGTATCGTCCAAAGCATCTTGGCCGTCTTATTTAGTTAATACTCACAGTAAATATGAAAGCCATACATTTTACGATACAGTATTGTAAAATTGATTCGTCTAGCTACTTTTACCATACTGTATGAGAAAAAGAGCTTACTGTGTTATATTGTTTGAGTCATTATGTTATAAATATACTTGAAAATATAGTATAAAATATCAGAAAATCGCTTTTGTCCCTTGTTTGTTATGCAGTATAGTAACTTTTATGCAAATTTTCCGGACGTGTGTTCTTTTCATAAAAAGTATATATTGATGCTTGTGCCAAATAATAAAAATCGAATATACATTTTTTGTATGTACTCTATTTATGGTTTATGAATATTTTTCAAGGATTACAAAATGTAAATGAAAAAATGTGTAAGCCAGATAGTACGATATAAAATACTAAAACAAAAAAGGTGCTACAGTAAAATCGAAATATAAAAATATAAGAACCTTAATAAGAAATAACAGAAATGAAAAAAACATTCCTAAAATATTCTTAATTAATATTTGCCAGTACGTCGACTTTAATTAGTTCTACTTTTATTCAAACTTTTCTTCTGACACATTTCTGCTTTGCAATATTTAGACTCATTTACGTTAGTTTTAAAGTCGTGTTATTTGTATTTTAGTGACAAAATTTTGTACTCAGAGAAGATTTCCCTGGAGCCTTCGTCGATTTTCCGAGTACGGTCAATTGGGCTACGTTGTAGCAATTTTTTATTTTATCTTGCCATTTTTTATACATATCATATAAAATACCATCGATGTTTACAATTAATCTAATCATACCATGTTAGAAAGAAGAAAATTGTGAAAAATAGATCACTTTTAAGAGTGATTAACTGCATTTTGCAATTAAAGTAATTATTTATAAAAAACATAAAGTCAGTTTTTTGCGCATGAGAAAAAAGATAAATCTTATATACTATCGAACTATAAGTTCTTAGCTTTCAATCGATATGCGATTCAATAGCATTCAATATCGGAAAAATATTCTGATGAATCATTTTTACGGTACATTTGAATTATATAAATGTCAATTTGTAATGACATTTAACGTGCTTGAACTAAATGTGTCAATTCAAGTGGTTTAACATGTGCATTGTATTAATCAATCTTAAAATGCTTCTAGATGACTTTTGTTGTGTTATCCTATATAAGGAATACTTCTAATCCAAAGTAGAAATCAATTATGCTAATCTCATATATACAGTAATGTGATTTTAAATGATGGATAAGAAATTCATTTAAGACGAGTTGTAAAAGCTTTTACTGAAAAGACTAATGAAATGATAACAATAAATGTTTTCTTAATGGATTCTTTCTTTAGTTCGCACTGTTTCAATATTATGAGTTTATTGCGAAAATATAGTATATTTTACAGTTATTGAAAATAAAGTTTCATACATTTTGTTATAACGAAACACATGAGAGTAGTTTGAAATTAAGGTCAATACATGTCTTGAAAGATGAAAATGCTTTTTGAAATGTTTAACTCAGAGTACGGAAGTTTTTATTGAAAAGTACAATATCAAATTTGTTCATTTAGAAGCAAAACAATATTATTTTCAATGTTTTATTTACTGCTGGTTTACAATCAACTATAATTACTCAAAGTTGTTTGATTTTTTGCCAACAATCGAATAATGTCATTCATCCATTTCCGCAATGAATATATTATTTGATGTAAATGTTGCGATTAAAATAGAAAGGAAAATATTGATTCATTACTCACGAATCATATACAAATAGAACTTCTCATTTTACACTGGCAATCTGCAAAAGAACACAAAAAACAAAAGCAATTAATTTGATAAAAATTTCGCTTTTCATTTTCAATTTTTTAATTAAAAATGAAATTCCATTTGATCAATAAACGTCATCTGTAACACTAAGAAAAACAAGAATGTACCAAAGAAAAGAAAAATTATTTTGTTTAATTGAATTTAACAAAATCAGAACGTTTCCGTCATTGTCAATACACGTCACGTTTTTCTAATCTAAAAAGCAGATGTAATCAAGCTTCGTAAAAGTGAAACAAAACTACTCACAGCATGTTTCCCCACAAAACTACAGTTAAGTGTTGGTTCATGCGTTCCGCAGGACATGCCTTGGCACTTTGGCGATTTTTTTTGTCAGCGATCCCAGGACTCGATACGCTCGAGCAAACTATTTCGCATCGATGGGTCAGTGCGATTTTAAAGCCGAAGCTTTTTGCGAGCGCATTATCAGTTTAAAGAGTCGCGATAACTGGGACGCGCAACAAAGGCCCCCGAGTAAAAACGTAAGAAAAGGTGGCCGGTTCTTGATAAGTAGAGCATGAAGGCATAAGCCAAGCCGCCACGGAGATCGGCGCACGATTCGCATATACACCACTATCGACTAGCGCAGTTGTACGCGCGTACATGTAAACCAATTTTTTTATTCTCGTCAACTATATACTTTGAGCATATAATTTATTCTATTTTCGTTTTTCCTTCTGTTTTTATTGCAGCCACATAGCTTTGAATTACAAGACATCGATTATTTGCGCAATTATTTCTTAATTCTATCATGTGTTTCATAATACAAATATTAGAAAGAAAAATATTTATTAAAAATATTACAATTTCCCTATATTCTAATAATTATTTGATAAAAAAGTTTCGATTGTAATAAATAAAAAAAAGGGAAAATGAGCGGAGAAAGTGAACAAAGGGATTATAAAAAAAAGGTATGAAATCGATGATATCCGACACTGTTAACACCATTATTTGAAGTTCTTCATTCTTCCCCATTATAACAAAAGAGTCACACTTTGATCATTTCTTTGTCCAGTACTGGTTCGTACGTTATCGGGATTCGAACACGTGTACGTAACACCTGTAATTCGTGTTTGTACAATACTCAACCGCAACGTTATAAGTCATTCGATTAAATCGGGGCTTGGTATCTTTGTTTAACGCAACGAGGGGACCCAACTTTGGGATTAAGGAAATTCAATTCCGATGCGATTTTGCACGCCTCGTGTGACGAATTGCACCAATTTTTTGTCTGTTATTACATTAACAAATGTGTACAGAAGAATGATTAATGATCTTTCAATTTAACGTAACATATTCAATCGAATGTCAGCATGAAATTGATATAACGTTAATAAATATGATCGAATATTTAGAAATCACAAAAAAATTTGATTTACGAATTCTCGTATATATAATAGTTTCTTTCTTATTTACTTGTTTGGATTTGAACTTCTAATCTAGGAGTGGTAAGGTGCGCGAGTTGAAACTTGAAAATTTTATTTCCGATGCATCCGATTGGAAATCGGAAGAACGGGCAAATAAAGCGAAGCGGAAGCCGTGACGAAATTGAATTTCGAGTCGATATAGGAGTCGCCATTATCGTGTGCCGATCAAAAATTCAAGTCAGGCCGACCGAAAGGGTACGGACGCTCCTCAGGCGACGTCGAATTCGCGCTATGCGGGGACTGTCCTGGAACCGCGCCGGAATACGTGATACGGCTGAAGCTCGCCCTTTTGGACAGAAAAAGGATTGTAGTTATCGACCTAATGGATTGAGATTTTTCGATAGCCTTTGTTATTTTTAGTCGCATAATATGAAATTTCGATTACATTTTACAAGAGTAAATGTCAGAAAGTAATTTTATTTTTTTGTAAAAAAGTCGTTCATTTTAGTTGATCATTTTTCAATTCGATAAATATTCGAATAAAGCCAATAAATTGTATCTGGTTTGAATAATGGTTTTATATTTCCACAAAACATTCAATGTATTACACTCTGAAAAAGTATACCAAAAAGTGTAAACATGTATTACTATTTTAGCTTTAAACAATGAATGGTAAATTACAAATATTTATTAATATTTTTTTTTCTTTTTTAGGTAAGTCAATCATGTTCAGTCAAACTTGATAATAAGAATAATATGTTAAAATCTGCGTTTTGGGTAAGTTTTGAATAATTTTTCAATGCATTTTATTCATTTCTAACATATTCACACGGTAAAATATGTAAAGACCAACATCATTTCTTTCATATACTCTAATAATATGAATCAACATTTAAGATCAATTTTATGTTTATTGTACTAAAAACTAAGTTTATTGGGTCAACTAAATTGTCGTCATTGGATATGCTTGATTTATTTTACAAATATACATTATATGAACGTAAACATCGATAGGAATAAATTATTGTTCATTAAAATTGAATGTTTGATCTGCTAGCACAGAAAACATTGAATTAACTTAATTATATGGATACTAATTGCATTTATACTATTTATAAGCAATAGTCCTATTCATAATTCTACACAAAATAAATCTTGAAAATTGTTACACTATGTTTTACCTTACATTTTTACATAAACATAAAATACATAACAGAAATTTGTTGTTATAAAAAGAGTTTTTTAAGTAAATAAGTAACTTTATGCACCTTGGGAGCGGACAAAAGTGGAACTAACCACGCCCTAGGGCGGTAAAAATGCTCTCGGGCTACGCCCTCGAGGATTTTACCGCCCTCGGGCGGTAAGTTCCACTTTACCGCCCGCCCCCTCGGTCCATAAAATAGCGTACCAGCGTCGGGCGCAGTGGCGCCCTCAGCAGTAATATACTATTTTGCTACGAAAATATATTAAAAAAATATTAATAACATTATTTTTTATACGTTTCTATATTTTGACGTATATATTAAATATATAACTGAAAATATATTTCTTCGAAAATATGTGTGCATATATTTTACATATACTTTTACACATATTTCAAAATATATTTTCTCCTGTGTGGAATAAGAAATACTCTAATAAACAATAAATCTCCGAATGAAATGTTCTCCATTAACCCTCACTGTTATTTTATACATTTTTTAAAATGCTTTTATTTTGTTACTCTTGCAAAGAATTTTAGTCTACAAGCTTGCATTAAAAAATGTTCGTAAAGCGCGTCTACTTTCCTGTAACTAACGATTTTTAAATGTCTCATTAGATTCAGAAGTTTTTTATAAACCGTGTGCATACGTCGCATAAATAAAAGGCGCCATTATCGTAGATAGCAGCTAAACGAGATAATTATTAAACAGGTCAGCAAAAAAATATCACAACACGGTTCCTTTTCTTGTTGCGTTACAATCACGTTTTTCAATCGATCACACTTTTTCGCCAGCAACTGTCTGCCACACGCATGGGAAAAAGTTAATTATCCCAAGCCAATAACTTTGTAGCCTAATGAAAAATGTGACTAACGACATTCTGTGCGCGTGCGCAAAATGTTCAAATTCACAAAAAAATCATTCGAATTTCTTGTTCGTTAATAAATGAAATGACAAAAAAAATTACGTGATTTGCACTGTTAGCGCTTAAACTGGAAAATTAACGGTGCCGTAACACTGGATTGCATTTAATTTAAACTTCATTCGAAAATATGTGAAAAATGCATTCCATTTGTAATAACACTGGCAACATTGTAACGCCATAACATTGTTACGAGTACGCTGGCTGAATTTAATTTGTATTTTGATTATATTTTTGTAACAGCATTTCGAACAACGTACGAACTTCTTTTTACCATTTTTCCTTTACGTTACAATGTTTCATTTTTTGATAGAATTGTGTGGATGACACTTGCTTTATTGTATTTAAATAAGTAGTTTTGAAGGAGATCAAATTATTATTTTATATCATATGAATATTTAAAAAACGGACCGGAAAATTTTGTCATTTGTAGTTTTTAACTTTTACTTTCTTTGATATCATAGTTTTGTTAATTTTTTTTGTTTTGATTTTAGAGCTTTGTTAAAAACGAAACGTTTTGGTTTTTTTTGTTTCTTGTTTTGATGTTTTCTTTATACGAATAATTTTACGAATTACTACGCAACTCTTATCGTAATTTTTTTATAATTGTAATTAAATTTTATATCGTAGCAGAATACAGTTCAACTGGAAATGTACTATTTATGATAAGATAAAAGATGTATTAAATAATAATTGCAATCGTGATATAACTCATTTAATATATAATCAAACGCAGAAATTAAGACAAAGTCGATGGGCAATGATAGAAAAAGTGATCATAACTGAGTTGAACACTTTATTTCTGATATTGCCCTAACACAAAACGAATAACCGTTTAAATTGAAGAATCTTATCTCGATTGAATTTTCGTTCACGAATCGGCGGATTTTATTGCCACGGCTAATCAAAATTTACTTTTCCCCGCACGTAACAGTCCCGGTTGGAATCGAAAGAAAGCAAAGGACAGAATGGTCTTGCAATTATATCGACAATAATAGCGAAATATTTCATCAAAGTTTTGCCAGCCAATTCAATTTTACGCTGTTATCTGCCCGGAGTAATTTAATTAGAACTTTCGGTGTCAAAATATTAAAAGACCATCAAGAATAAAAAAAATATTTTAATACGTGGAAACAATTTCGTCAAGTCAAACATACAGACCTGTTAATATCTATGCCGATTTTTCGTTTTTATTTGAATAAAAGCATCGAATTGGTTTTTTGACGCCGAAGAAGAAAATGATCGAAACGGCAGCTGTGTGCGTGACGCAGTGCTGTGATCGAAGGAAACGCGTTCGACAGCTGCCAAATCAGTGTCGTCAGACCGTGCGGCAGACCTCTCGGCAATCTTTTTGTCTGAACAACTGCGGGTCATTTGGTGACGACGAAGGTGTGCATCACGTGCGTCCTGTACTTACGAACACTCGTGTGTTTTACATGTGGCAATTTTGTTAACATTGATGGATGCTTCTGGGAAAATCACATTGTCTTGTTCAACACGGCTCGTTGGCAAATGTCCCGTAATTTCACTCACAAATTTTCTTTCCAAAAATCTAATTTTGGTTAATAATTATCCACTTTCAATTTATCTTCAATTGATTCAATTTTTTTTCAATCAAAACTTTGTAATCAAAACAAGCGAAATGTTTGTTAACACTTTTAAATATAATTCAAAGTTGTATTTATTAATGTATACCCACTTTTAATATGTCATATTGAAATAACAGTTCAGAGTATTAATTACAAACCATTTTTTCTCATTAACTCACGCTGGCGAAGAAGTATATTTCAAGATCAAATATTTATAAAAGAAAATATTTTAATCCCCCATGAAATGCAATACTTATTTGCATTTGAACCTTTCACGACGTTCTAATTTGCTCGCTTCATGTTTCGGATTAATGTATCAACGTACACGTGTGTTCAAAAAAAGATATCATATACTTTTTAATGCATTTGTTTGGTGTACCATGTTGATCTTAATGCAACTTATCATAGCGTATATTTTATACTTTGTTAACGTAATATCCTGTCTTAAAAAATATGCATTATTGCATTTTTCCATTAAAACGCAAATTAAATCAACTTGGTTTACTAGCTTTCTCGAGTTGAATATTATTCAAAGTAGGACAATATTCTACGAGAATTTTGTTTCCTGAACAAAAGTGACATCTTCATAACAAATTGCTCTCAACATTTTTGCCTTTTAATGCATTAATAACTTTATTAATAATTTTTGTTCATTAAATTGTGCAATGCAATTAATAAATTGGAACTAACTGTGACATTATTTATGAGCAACAATATTTAGTATAAATAATTGAGTAACGTTGTAACATCGTGATGAACATAGTTAAACCAAATCGAAATCACCAAAACGCGCTCGTAATTCAGCTGGGTTGGAGTGACCGATAATTCAGCCGCCATAATACGTGACGATGCTTACGTTGACGCGTCGCAAGCACCGACTTCCGGATTGTCGGACCATCGGACAATGCAAAAGGAAGCCGCAGTTGAAATAACGCGAAAAGGCGGAATACTGAATTTCGAGTGTGCGACGACGCCGGAGTTGTCGACGAAAAATGAACACGACGGCTAATCAATTTATCGGTTTTATGGCGGAGGCTTTTATAGCTCACGCTTCGTCGTAGAAATATACAAGTTTTCCACGACCAACTTGCAAAGTCAACGAATAAGAGAGAGAGAGAGAGAGACTTTGCGGACCACTTTTATCGATATGATATCGCGCGACGATCGTTCCTAATGTTATGAAAGTGGGAAAAAAAGAACGTCAGCTACGTGAAAAGCGCACTCGAGTTCGCTTGTTTCGAGCTTTTTGTTTATTTCAATTTATTAGAGCTTTTAGTTTCATCGCAGAAACGAACAGATATACGAAGTCACAGAAATCAAGTTATCTTCCAATCTTTGATTTGATTTTTTTGGAAAAAAAGACGCACTATTTTTATAACTTCAGTGAGACCAATTTTATGTTTGCACAAAGAGAAATGAAAATAATGTTTTTAAAACTTTCAGTTAATCTTTATCACAAGAATTATTATTTGTAAATCAGTTTGAACATTCTGTTAATTTGATAAAGATGGGGAAATAACATTTTCAATTAGTGAAAATATTTCTAATTATATTATTAATAAAAGTAAATCGTGATTTTCCAGAAGCATTTAATTGTTGAAAAGGATCATTGAAAACCATGGCGCATTAATTGAATAAATGCAATGAAATGCACTTTCGTAAATTGTTATTTCCTTTTACAAATAATAAATCCTCACAAATTATAAGGAAACGGAATTCCTGGATTAAATTTTAATAATGTTGAAAGCGATATTAAACAGATGTTTATACACTAAGAAAAATAACTTACAATAAATTACTGTTTAAACAGTAATTTATTGTAAGTTATTTTTCTTAGTGTATATAAA
>JABFPJ010006139.1:0-11279 GCA_022817425.1 Gryon sp. ZL-2020
TTCAGCTAGTTCCTGTCAAAATTTCAGCAAAATCGGTTCGGTAGATTTTGCGTGATGCTCGAACAAACAAACAAACAAACAAACAAACAAACAAACAAATAAACAAACAAACAAACAAACAAACAAACATACTTTCATATTTATATATATTAGTTAGATTTATAATAACATATTTTGATTAAGGCCACACTTAAAGTTATACTCAGAGAAATTTATGGTAAGATTTGTCTTTAATCACTTTTTATAGTTGACATAACCAAAATGCTGGTTATGCAGACCATTTTTATAGTTAATTTTCAGTTTTACGGTTAAAATAAGCATAAAGTCTCATTTGGTTAACTATAACATTATCTCCAAATTTCATCATATTTTTTCTACTGTGTATGTTGATTGCGCATTGCGACGTAACAACGGAAAGGTGTTAATCGTTTACTCTACACTCAGAGACATATGATAGGGATTTTTAGTGTATTTAACGTAATTTATTACTATGTGTCATGCCATTCTTGGGACGTGAAGGAAAAAAAAATAAATTGTACTATAAAACATAGTAAAATTAGGCATAAATGTCACGATATTTGCTGTAAATACTCTTAAAAAATACGATTTCAATATCTAATTTTACTATGTTTCATAGTAAAATTTGTTCTTTTTCTGTAACGTCCCAAGATAGGTATTACTTGTAGTAAAAATTCATATCAAATGACTCTCAGTGTATATATTAACTTGACAAAAGTATTTCATAGAAAACATGACATAATATTTATGTTTTATTGATTTTATATGCTTACATTGATTGTTCAATTACAATTTTAATTTAAAACCCGAATCCTTGTAATATATTACTTAAAGGCTGTGACCGTTGAACTAATGTATATACTTGTTTGTCGCTGTACATATAGTTTATATTTTCACGTTCACTGATTATTATTTTTTAATTTACAAAAAGTCCGTAGGCATTTTTGTAATTTTGTAAATTTTATAACATTATTGAAATATTACATTTAAAACAAAAAAAGGCTGGAATTTGCAAAAAATGTAGAAGTGAGATCTTTAAATTACAAATCTCAAAAATTAAAGACTTATATATGAAAAAAAATAAAATCAAAGATGTATAAATGAATGTACTTGAAAGTCTTCTAAATAATTAACTATACCAATGGTGTTTTTAATTGTTGTTTAGAGAATAAACATGAACTTTACGGGGTTGTAATTAGTTGTCATTATATAC
Source organism: Gryon sp. ZL-2020 (assembly GCA_022817425.1). Taxonomy (NCBI): domain Eukaryota; kingdom Metazoa; phylum Arthropoda; class Insecta; order Hymenoptera; family Scelionidae; genus Gryon; species Gryon sp. ZL-2020. The sequence continues at coordinate 1,232 of JABFPJ010006139.1, forward strand.
ATTTCTAAATCACTGCTCGATGGCAGGAGAAACAACAATTTTTTCTTTGTTCACCATAAAAGACTTTAACCATCAAATTGTCGCTCCAAGACGACGAGCTTTTCCATGAAATGAAGTATTCATTTCGGTTGGTTTGAATGTGTGGCTATATTTGCAGTAGTCCGATGACGTGATGACGCGTAGTCGTAGGCGACGATGCACACGCGATTCCATTTATCATTGGCGCTAGGCGACGGAAAAAGAGAAGTCCGTAAAGGCCGAACGAAAGAGAACTTCATTGACTGGGTGCGCAAAAAAGGCTCTGAGTGCAACACACTGTGTATACGTGGTTTCCTCGTCTTGTCTTGTCTCGCATCCTCTTGTCCCACCACTTTTCCGCTCGACAACCATAAGTACACAACACACCGATCATTAGCTCGCATAAAAAATCAACGCAAGACGAACGAGTGTACTCGACTAATCTTTTTCTTATTAGTCGCGATATAGCGCTAATCGGGATATCGTCGATTGTCAATTTGTATCGCGCGAATTACACAGCCTTTTTGCAGTGTGATCTTGTGACGTAGCCGGCGGTGCGAGCCTTTTTTCACTCTCCGTCCGACTGTTTTTTGTCAGTGCTATCGCGTGCGACTGTTTTATGTGACGTTTTCAATCGTCGATTCACGACAGACGTTCCTCTCCCCCGCGCCGAGTTTTTGTTCGTTGCTTGAATGTCTTTCCAATCATTCCCTTTTTTCTTATTGTCATGTTCTTCTCATATCGGACCAACTAAGTCGTCGAATTTGAATTTTAAATCAATTTCAATTTAGCTGCTCCATTCTTTCGAATTTGTCTAATTAATTAAAATAATTGTGTATACATTGTCGAGAAAAAAGTTGAATTGTATAATGATTTTAACGTTGAAGTTAAATGATTCAGATGTTGTTTTTTATGGAAAAAATTGAAACGTTAGACGCGATTGATGTTTTGTTTGTGCTAGTATTGATGATGTATGTGTAGTCATTATGAATTAAATAATGATCTTTTATGGACTATGTGTTCAAAGAAAGACTATTGACCTATACGTTGTGTAACAATTACATTTGTACATGGGAAATCATTATATGATCATATGTGTTAATGTGAGAACTTTTTATTTTTCATCAAGTTATGAGCGCAAACAAAAAGTTGTAATGAAAATGCTATGCCTTATAGGATCCGTCGGATGTTATAGCAAATTATTGTTATGCCATTACAATCATGCGCCTGAGTATATTCATTTATTATTCTGTGAGGTATACATACAATTACTGTAATAGGTGTGCATCTTTTTAGCTTCATGAACCACTATTGACCTGAGGATACGGTAACCAAATCCGATCGTAAAATGATATTTTAATGTTACAATGTATTTTTTTAGTTTTATTGACTTATCATATGCAAAAAATAAACTTTTAATTAGTAGGAAATTAAGAGTTTACTTTTTTTTGTATTAATTTTAGCATTATTTATGAAAAAAAGAAAATGGCAGAGTTTAGACTATTAAAATACTTCTTTATCAATTTTTGCAATAAAAATTAATACCTTAATTGATTATATTCAAATAATATTTCATAATTATTTATTTCATAGAGGCAATTAATGCAGGTTTGCCACTTATAATTTTATGTGTTAATTTTTGGTATCCCAAATTTGGGATACCAATATTTAATAATGTTGTTGAAGTAATCAGATATCTATAATATAACAAATCATTTAATATGCGATCATGAAAATAAGATTCTGTGAAATTACCGTAGATTTATACGTCAAACATAAGTCTGAGATTAATGCACTTAGCAAATCAAATGAATTCTTTATTACTTTTAGAAATACGAGATAATTACTTTTTCTTTAAATGAAATAACTCTGCAAAAAGTTGTTGAGAAAGCTACTTTGTAATGAAAATATATACTTTCGTGCAAAATGCAGAATAACTTTGTAAATACATATTCATATCGTTATAAAAATATTCCATTGAACTCATTAAAAAATAATATACATAAAACTAATCTTCTATACATATTTAATTGTATCATATGTAATTGTGTTAAACTTTACCAGAAATGATAGTAAACATTAAGATTCAAATTACAACAATGATATACAAGAATTGCTTTGTTAATATTAACCTTAAAAATTGTATAAATAACAGCAGCAAGTGATGTTTGTAATTTAGACAGTAATTTATATTTTCCGTTCTGGTAACAAATTTATAATTAATACGCTACTAACATTCGATGACATTTTGCATATGTATCGTCTTAACCCTTCAAGAATGAATCATACATTTTGCAGTATGACTTTTTTCAATACTTAATCTAACCAATATAACCAAAAGCACGAGTTTTTAACAGTGTAAATTTCATGTATCAATTAAATATATGACTTATTTGTAAATGAAGCTTTGTTGACATATTCTATGACATTTCACTCATATAGAAATTAACCAAAAATTTTGCAATGTTAAAATAATTAAGTAGAAAAGTAGAAAAAGTAACATCTTAAGTAAAATTATAATTTCAAAGTAAAATAATGTATGATAAAGAACATACTTCTTAATAACTTTTTGAACTATTATCACTTTTACGATAATATGTTAAATGACAAAATCAAATAATATTGTATCTGTTTTATCTATAAATTGAAGAAAATCTTTAAAGCGTATGTATATAATAATATCAAATTGCACACCAATTAGAGATTAACTCCTGGTAATGAACTTTTATTTGATTTATTGCAGTTGAAAAAACATTGGTACCAAATAAACAAGGTGAAATAAGAGACACACCTATCACAGTACTTTGAACGTTATTTTTAAACCGTGTGAAAAAGGAAGCCTTCACTGGCTATAGCTAAAACAAGCGATGAGTGCGAAAAAATTACACCAAACGAGTAGTCGCATCATTTGGTTTGGATATTCGACTTAAATAAAAGAATGATAGTCGAACATATAAACTGGTTGGTTTGGTATTGGTATCGACGTTTAACACGACTTTGACATCTCACGAGGTCTCCCATGAGTCCAAAGACGGTCGGCCATTGGTGCGGTAGTATCTGTACACCCCGTAAACGTCCACCGTCAGGTTTCCAAATTTGGCAGCGCGGCACGACTTTTCGCGTTCCGGTTTTCTGCAAAAATTGTTCTCTGACTCCTCCCTTTTCGATACGCGTGCGAAGGGCAGCAAGCTAAGTTCAAGGTGCATATATTGCTTCGCTAATTCTTTGCAATTGAACATCGTCATAAGTTGCTGAATATATTCTCGTACCATCCTTCTTACTATTTTATCTTTTAAATTTTGTAGTATTAGTACCTTAATCTCGTAATGTTGAAGTGTATTGTATTGTGTGTATAATTATGTACTAATATGGATGTAACTCTTACACACAAACAAATAATCTCACAAAATCTACTATGTATTTTAATAATGTGATATTATTGGTGTAAAGACACAGTACTTTACGGAGCCAACAAATATATCAAAGCATAGAATATAAACATGTGAATCAGTAGTAGTAATCTATGAATCTATAGTTTTAACCTATACTACAACTTAATTTTATTCAAACATATTACTTTTTGAAACAGTGGAGCTCGTAGTTTTAAAATACGCATTTAAGAATGATATATAAAAATTCTATTACATTATATTCATTACAAATAAAAACATTTACATATTGTTAGTGGCAATAAATGTGGAAATATATATATAATAAAAATAAAAATATATATAAATAATTTTTTATTCATACCAATTATAGTGTTCAATTTTTGTGCCTCTCAAAGCAACTCTTTTATAGAATCTTGTGATAAAAGGTGAAACAATAAATGATTTGAACAAATATATATAAATAATAATAAAATACATATATAAGTTAAAAATATACACATTTGGATTGGAGAAATTATTATCTTTAAATTTATCTAATTTAATTTATATGCTATAAATATATACAAATCTGCAGTCTCAAGCACCTGCAATAAAATTAATTATATAAAATATATATAATTAATATAATCAATTATATTTCAGATAAACTTATGATATCCATTTAAATGAATACATATAAAATAATCTTACAATTTGTTATCAATTAATATTATCGATACGTTTATTACAATATTTTAAAATATTTAAAATTTGTTTATTAAAATAATTATTAAAATATTAGATTAATTTGTATTTAAAATATAAATTGTAATTTGTATTTGTTACACAAAAGCATAAATCTTGTTCATTTGATGATTCTATGATATTGCACAGTTTGAAAATGTGACTCTCACAAGTTTAAACTTCGACACATTTATATATTCTATTTTATGAAATCATATTATAAAATTGTTTAAACACAGATTGATTATAAGACAAATCAACAGTTTCATGTTCGAAAAGTTATTGAAGTTTTATGTTATGTTTTTTTGGTTCCGTGTTATTAGTCGAGTCTATAGCAAATATGTTCAGAAATGTTATAAAAAGAACAGAGTATATAATAAATAGTAAATTATTTAAATGATATTATTAAAGACAATATTTCGATATTTTAATCGAATAATAGTTTATTATTGGACGTGTAATGAAGTTTATATTATTATTTTCTGTATATAAAATATTACCTTGCAAGAAACTTTTTGAAAAAATATTTATTTTTTGCAAGAAAATACAAAGTATACGTATCATACACACGCAGAACAAAATTAATATAAAAATTTATGTTTAAAATTGAAAATTTATAGAATTTTCAATAATTTAGGGACAGATATAACATTTCGCCAAAAATTACTGAACTTTTCAATGAAATATTATTGAATACTCATGAAAAGTTCAATAAATTTTCAATTTTAAACATAAATGTTTATATTACTTTTGCTCTGCGTGTATTAATATAAATATATTGTATTTTTATGAGAAAATAAGTAATAAAACTCAAGATAAAAATCATATGACATATGAAAATTATATGACATAATTAACTGTCATTTAAAATGTTTCAATAAAATTTAATTAATATGAAGCAATAAATGAAAAGTAAACATGACAAAGCTTGTTGTTAATTCATATTTAATACACGCAAAGAAATATTTCTAGTAAAAATTACAGTGTATAATGAATCATGCGACTGTAGCTTCTCAGTATTAAAAAAAAAAAAATTATATTAGTTTTTTTAGAAAAATCATATAAAAAATAGTTCGCTTATTACATTTAATAAAAAGTTTGCTTTTTATTGAATGTTATTTCCAGAACAAAATTAATTATCTTATATTTATTCCGTTTATTAAACTATATTTGATCGAGTAAAAGTATTATACAATTTTGCTAATAAAATATTAGTTGCTTGGTATAATTGATCAATTATGATAATAAATATATCTGATTGTGTTAAAAAGTCAACTCGCAAATTATATTGTATAGTGCAAAGATTAGAGGCTTATGATACTTTTTATATCTAGGTAGGTACATTTTACTTTGTAATAGGTGTCATGGTATAATATGATTAAAGTCATAAACTGAAAAAAACTGGCGTGTGTCGTATGGAAAAAAATTACAAAAAACAATGTTACTATGAATGAATTGCATTTATTCAATTTAACGATTTATTTTTAAATTACGGTTATAATATCATTAATGAGTATTTTCTTGAGCTAAAAAAGCTGATATTTAAAAAGAACAAGAATTATGATCTTTTTTAGAAGATATTTTTAACACATATTTTGATAACAATGTATGATATTATTAGAAACATATTTTTTATTGTAAAAAAATAATTGAAATTTACTGCTATTCATTATCATATTATCAAGAGTTCTTATATACATAAAATGTGTTGTATGTAATATTTATTTAATATTCCACTTTTGTTTGAATATAACAGTAATTATAATTACAAAAGTAATTAAACAGAACAATTACACATATTTTTTATTAAAATTGTTGCACAAATAGGAAAGATATGCATTTTTTAGCATCTTGTTGTGAAATCTACAAACATATCAGTACAGAATTTGAAGAAATTCTACTACATTGCAAATCAAATAAATAAAAATAAATAAACAATAAAAATATTTTTTATTTATATTACATTTTTTATTTTAAACTGTTTATTTAATCGGAAAAAATTAAATAAAAATAAAGAATTTTAGATTTCATGTATGTATTAATTATAACTTTTAAAAAATGCATCAAAAAATATATTTCTTCATGGCAATTCATAAACTTTTTTTGAATGTTATAAAGGACAAAAAAAATGCTTTTACGTTTGTTTATACTTTGATTTTGCATAAATACATAAATGTAGTTTTATTTAATAAAAGAAATATGACCTTTTATAATTTCTTTGTGTTCCTATTATTTACGTAAAAATGCACAATATAAGGCCATGCATTATGTCACCAGTTTATCGCAAGTTCAGTAAAATTGTTTGAACCATATATCACTGCAACAGATATGCCGATTTCCGAAAAAAAATTATCGGTGTTTTGTGTTTTTTGTGATTAATTAATTATATATATTCGCATCGTTTAATGCTTACACGTAAAAAAATAACACAAGCAATTTTTTTCTCTTTTGACAATTAGAATTTCGTTTCCTTATTTATTGAATAACTATTTTAGGTTATTAGAAATAAATTAAATGTGGGATATGCATAAAAATGTAAGACATTTGTAGGTCTGATATGTTCTTATTAAGATAAACGATTTAAATTTTTTTTAACTATCAACAATAAAGTAAATTTACATAATAATAAGTTGTTCATCTCAACATGCAAAGCGATTGTTATATTTATTATATCACAGTATAAACAAAGTGCCTTACGTACTCGTTGTTACAATAATTTTACTTTTATATACTGCTAGAAAAAATTGTGATTTTCATAGCTTGTATGTAATTATTCTTCAAAGTACTTATGACAATTCACAATATATATGAAAATTCAGACTTTGTTATGAATTTCACTCAATACAAATTTATAACAAGTTACGAAACTGCATAGAAATATTTATAAAAATATTTTTAAGACAGTTGTGACCAAAAATTCTTACATAAAATTGAGATTCAATTCATTTTCCAGTAGTACAAGTTTTTCAAATATTTTTTTGTTTTACCACTAGAGATGGCAATTTTCTAAAGATAGCAATGGCAATTATCAAAAAAACATCACTAAAAAAATGCATATATTTTTTCGCAAATCTTGTATTATTAAACATCGGCAAGAATAATACTGATTATATTATTTTATATTGCTTTCTTCACCAGTATTGAAAAATTATATTTTGTGACCTTAAAAGTTCATATGACATTTTTTCTCATTTAGTAATTACTTTCGGTGTAAAAGAAGTGCGACAAAAAATTGGTATACTTCAATAAAACTGTAACAAGAAAATCCGAAGACAAATTCTCATCGTTCGTTGGTAAAAAAAAAGTCAAAAAAGAGAAAGTCGAAAAAGAAGGATGATAAAATAAAGGGAGCAAAAAGAAAAGAGTACAGTCGCAAAAAGGCATTGTGTTGTGCAAGTCAAGGAAGGAAGCAAAGGGTGGTGTTGATCGGTTCGTGCAATGGCAGATGAAGAAACGAGTGAGAAATGAAAGAAGGAAGTGAGAGAAGGAGAAAAGCAAGAAGAGAGGAGGAGAAGGCAGAGGAACGAATGGACGGAGCGTGCGTTGCGGCGTGATCCCGGCAGCTTACCTATCTCTCATTGGTAGGCGTGTCGCAGGTGCGCGTGGGTGGAGGGGGCGTGGTTGAGTCGACGATTGGGCCGGCCCCCTCCCCCCATCACCGGAAACAGCCACTGCATCTCGCGCCAGCAAAAACAATATCGCATCGCGCGCCTCGGCAAAAAGCTGCCAGGTGGCATTACGGTGTGCCCGCCAGGGACCAGGGTTACTTACCTCCTCCGCTTACACTAACAAACCAACCACACTTACACACTCGCAATCTCCGTATTAGACTCCCTACGTGTGAGCACGTCCATGTCAGTGTACGCCGCCAACAAAATGTTTGCCATATTTTTGCGTCAATTCGACCAATGATTTATCACTTTTGTCGTTTAACGAAGGATTATTGACATTGTTGTGTAGATGTTGTGCCGACGGATTGTTAGCCGTTATTGATAGCTGCCAAGATGAGTTTTCAAATGATGGCGCATCGATTCAACGGTTGATAAGGCAATGTCTGCACGAGAACTGTGCGTGGAAGAATGTTCAATAGCTTACTAGGGAGTGGCTTCGCTTCGTATCATTTTTTTTCAACTCCACTTGCTTAATTGTACATAAATAATACATCTTTTAAATAGTATGCTTTATCATATTAAATAACACTTAATAAGTGTTAAATCAATTATAGAAATAGTCTTTGATCTAACAACTAGAAAATAAATAATGAAATATTGTTATTGAAGTCGATTTATGCAAAATGTAAGAAATAAACAGTTTTAGGATATTTTAACAAGTGGACTATAAAAACTTTAATTTAAGATTTCGACTCTTTGGTGAGGTTTTCTTTTTGACACTTATACTATCTATGCAGCTTGAGATTAATTAAATGCTAAAATAACAAATATCATAGCTTATATGTCAAATAGGATCTATACATATGCCGTTCTGTAAATATTTGTATAAGAAAAGGAAGTTACGGATTCTGCATGAGTCTCAAGATTGGTAATAAGAGTTCACCTACTAATAAGGTTGTAAGGTAGAAAAATTATGTATTTATTGTGAATAATTTCACAATTTCACTACACACAAAATAATATCTGCAATATCTCCATGTTTTGACTTTGAGCTATATAGGACAAGGTAAAGAATTGTTGATTTCATAAAATTAGGATATTTCACACTTTGAATGGAATTGTGACAATAACTTGTTATATTCTATGAATTTACCCATAAGTTTTGCCAATTTTCCCATAAATTATTGTAAAATTGTCTTTAAATGCGTAATTCTGGGGCCATTTTTTCATTCTTTATAGGAAAAGTTACTATATTTTTAATATAATATTTCTTTTCATGTTGTAAAAATAGATATTATTGTACGTTCTTCTATTCTAAAGGTGACTATTTACTATGTTTTAAAGCAAATACTAAATTATTTGTGATTATTTTTCTTTAATACAATAAGAAACGGTTATTTCTATATAAATTTGCTCAGTGTATCAAAAGTATAGTTTACTGTATATGTAACGTATTCTTATCTGTGAATCAACTTCCTTTACTACATAGCGGCAATAGTTTGATATCAATGTATAAAAAAGAAAAGAAAATGACTACAATGTAAATGATACATAGGGGATTGCGATCATTTTGTATTCATTATATTCATCCTTTATTATTCAACACAAAGTTATACAAAAATGTATAACACGTGTAGGATTTTTTAATATAGTATAGTATAGTAAATTCTGCATACTTATTGGTACATTTTACCATACTGTATCAAAGTAGTAGTATAATGTAACTTTCGCCATACACTACAAATTTAGATAATAACGCATAGTTAACATTAACACGCATAGAAATAGGTAAGTAAATATTACTGAGAATGCTGTAAAATAGAATTCAACATTTAAAAAAACTCCCTCTCTGAGTTTCGAACTCGGTATCTGCTGTTTCCTAATGAGATATCGAGATACTTTACGGTCGCGGCTAACTCAACTGACTGTCGGTAACGTTGTTTCTTTGTTAGTTAAAGTATGACAGCGTGAAATATGGGTTAGGTTAAAATTTACTGAGCAACTTAGTAAAAGTTCATCAATATTTCGTAAAAATTCATCAAATTTATGCAAATTTTACAAAAAATTCTTAAATTTTACTCAAAAACAGATAATGTCACACAATTACTCGTATTCTCAGTAATATTTACTTACCTACACTCTTACAAATATCTTTTGAAGGCTAAAAGAATCATTTGAGGTTAAATGGATTTTCTGCTTAAAATAACGACAAAAAGAATTCCTTTTACAATTAAAAGCAAATATTCTAATATTTATAGAAATTCAAATCTTTTAATATCTAAAAGATATCATTTAATCCTGAAA
>JABFPJ010006140.1:0-11279 GCA_022817425.1 Gryon sp. ZL-2020
ATATATACGTATATATATACTCACACGCCATTCATTCTAAAAGCGTTTCTCGAATCAAAGTTCTTTTCTGTACTTAGCGACCCCTTTTTATAATGTTTACTTTTTTGTCAAATCTTTGCCGCACTTTGCATTTCTATGCGTGACACGTATTGCGGACAGTTCAGTGGGGGGAACTCAAAGCTCCGCCCAAGTTAAGGGGTGGTCCTTTTTGGTGCAACGGGCACCAAAATCCATGTACATATATACATATATACTCATACATATATATATATATATATATATATATATATACAGATACACATATATACTTATATATATATAGATACATATATATACATATATACACATATATATACATATATATATACATATATATACATAAACCCTCTTTTCCCCGGGCATTGTCACGTCCAACGAATTCGCATTCCGAATCTTCATTGATGATCGAAGACCTCATTATCCTCATGAAATTTGTCACTATTACTCTGCTGAAATGACACTTGAGTCCCAACAAAGCTCAACGGAAACCAGCTGAATGCGACATGTGTCCCACACAATTAGTATTACGTTCAACATTGTTTCTCAACTGTTGTGATTAAACAAAACAACTTTCGGGGATCTTTTAAATTTGATACAACTCAAGTGCAGAAGACGAAGACGAAGAAAAAAGGAACAAAAAAGATTATTTATGAAAGACAAAAAGCAAAATTGAGACAATAGTTAAAACATTGTGTAACATAAAAGAGCTTTTGGAGACGAAAAAAAAATGTTTAAATGAAACTCAATTCAATTTGTAGAAAGCATTTTATTGAAATAATTGCATTTTCATGGAAATGTTTTACATACAAATTTGACTGAGTTAATTAAGGGAAATGAAAGTCAACGAATAATCCTTTATAATATATATCGACAAAAATGAGATTGCGCAAAGAACTAAAAAATTGTGTGTCTTTAATTATTCGAACGGGAAATTTTGAAATGTGTCTCCATGCACAATGAATTTGACAAAAAGATAATAACAATTTGCGCGTGAAATAATTAGCAATTAATTTGCAAATTAATTGCAATTATTCATCGGAAAACAGAAAATATCCGTAGATTTAATACGCTAAATATACGTATTTGTATTTTGCAGCTTCATATAAAAGCATCTCCAATTTGAGTTTATACCTGAAATATTTATCATATCAACGGCGGATCGATAAAATGAATGAATAAAAATGTTTTTTTTTTCTTACAAAAAATATAATAATAAAAAAAGGAAAAAAAATAAATAAAAATCGAAAGAAATGATTTCGCGGCATGCAAAGGTTTGCGCATACGTGTCATTACTCGGGATGAAGAATAAATGCATAAAATTAAAGTGCATTATACTAATGCGAATACGTAGTTCATTAACGCTTTTGAAAGCAGAATCGAAGAACAAACGAACGCAATAATAAAATGGCGTGGCGTAATTGAAAAACGTTGAATTGAATGAAACGGATCCCGGTTTCATGTAAATGAGGGACAATATTATGCCTCATGTTAAGCAGACAATTATTCATAAATTGATAGTGTTGTTATGAAGAAAAAGAAACGTACTGTAATGATTCGATGCTAATCAAGGCCTTGCTTTAAATATTCCGCTGTGATGGAAAAGATGAAGAAAAAAACAACACATACTGAGAGAATATAAAAAGAAGAAGAAAAAAAAAAGAAATATAATCAAGTACAGTAAGGTCGCACTATTCAAGGAGTTGCCTCATATGAAATTACGATCAATGTTGCGGTACCTTCCCTGCCACAGAATTTGTAAAATTACAGTGCGAGGGATTGCATTTTTATGAAGACAACTTTATTTAAATCTTAGGCTATTTAATATGGAAATCACCTATTTATAGATTGTGTAAAATTGATGCCATCTTTGATATGAAAAAGACTTTTTTCTTCATTGTTTATTTAGTTTGAGCGACATGGGATTTAGGTTAAGTCGATGGTTTTGTAATTTTGTCGTTTTTGAAAGTATTTTTTTAAAAGTAATTTTATATAAAAAATGAAAAAAATAAAAAGAATTTTTTTCTAATTTTGTACAAATGTGATTTTTTAACTTCATTCAAGAAAAAAATAAAAAATATTATTAATTTTTCATATAAAAGACTTTAAGAATCCAACTGACTTAGTAATTAGTCAAATTTAATGAACAATTAACGATTCTTAAAATGCAAAATATTATAAACTTCTGCATGTCTGTCATTAATTAAAGAAGATTACTTTTAGAAGGAGAGTCAAAACTTTTTTCCAAATACAAAGTTAACAATTAATTGTTTCGGTTAAGTTGTTTTAATGCAGTAAAAAGTGGCGTTTGAACGCAAATCGATGGGATTTAATTAAGAAGTGTTGTTTAATATGAAATATCGGCAAACGGTTTGGAGCAATTTCGTGCGGTATTGTTGTCTTTAAAGTTGCAGAGAAGTCGGCGAGTTCGTCGAACCGAAAGAATTTCGTTGTCGGCGCGTCTCTCCTCGATCTTGAAATGTATCGAGAAACGATGGGATGTGGCGGTAGTAAATGCCTGTGGCATGCATATACAGTGCGAGCACAATGTAGCCAGGGCATTAATTAACAAACAAATTAGCATCGTTGAGGTTACCGTGCAGCCATGATTACGCTTTAATGATAGCAACGGCAACGGTTACGACTGCGCGCGTTAGCTGTATCTTAGATCTCTTTCTCCGTTTGTTCCGCTTTTCGTTGAATCCGCGGAAGACGCGCATTTTCTGACCGCAACTTTGCAAACAAAAACAAAATAAATCAAAATTATAGTATCTTTCGCTTAGGGAGGAAAAGTGCCTTTTTCCTCCCTAGGAGGAAAAGGGCACTTTTCTTCCCTAGGGAGTTTTTGGAAAATGGTTTTATAAAATTATAGTATATTTCGCATCTAGGGAGGAAAAGGTTTTTGTCTTCACCACATTTTCTTTCCCTAGGGAAGAAAAATTATTTTTCGTCACTTGGGGAGGAAAAGTGCCTTTTTCCGCCCTAGGGAGTTTTCGGAAAATGGCATTATGAAATTATAGTATATTTTGCATTTAGGGAGGAAAAGGGTTTTTTACTACACTTTCTTTTTTTAGGGAGGAAAAACTTCTTTTCGTCACTCGGGGAGGAAAAGTGCCTTTTTCCTCCCTATGGAGTTTTTGGAAAATGGCTCTATAAAATTATAGTATATTTTGCATTTAGGGAGGAAAAGGGGTTTCTTTACTGTACTTCCTTTCCTTAGGGAGGAAAAACTTCTTTTCGTCACTCGGGGAGAAAAAGGGCACTTTTCCTCCCTAGGGAGTTTTCGGATTATGGCATTATAAAATTATATTATATTTCGCATCTAAGGAGGAAAAGGGTTTTTTTACTGCACTTTCTCTCTTTAGGGAAGAAACATTTCTTTTCGTCACTCGGGAAGGAAAAGGGCACTTTTCTTCCTTAGGGAATTTTGGAAAATGGTTTTATAAAATTATAGTATATTTCGCATCTAGGGAGGAAAAGGGTTTTTGTCTTCACCACACTTTCTTTCCTTAGGGAAGAAAAATTACTTTTCGTCAATTGGGGAGGAAAAATGCCCTTTTTCTCCCTAGGGAGTTTTCGGAAAACAGCAATTTTCCCTCCCTCGTAACGAAAAATATCGTACGCAAAATTTGAGATGATCGGAAATCCGTTTCGGACACCCGATTTTATCTCCCTTGTTGCCTAATATACTATTTTATTACTGATTTTCATCCCTAGGGAGAAAAAGTAATTTCGTTCTCAAATCTTGCTTTTGTTACGGACGATATTTTTTGTTTAAATGCATGGAAAAGGACTTTCCTTTGACTCTCGGGGAGAAAAGGTACCATTTTTCTGACTAAAGAGTTTTCGAAAAATGATATTTTACCTCCCTTGTGACGAAAAATATCTTATAAAAAAAGGCAGTTGAAATGGGAAATCTGTTATTATATCCCTTGTTACTTAATATAAAAATGTCACTCTCTTTCCCGAGGGAAGAAAAATAGCTATTATTATCAACTGCCTTTACGTCATTTAAAGAATAAAACGACTTTCCCTCCCTCGGGAGAAAAAGTGCTACTTTCGTCCCAATTTTGAGGAAAGAAAAGAAATGTTTTCGCAAACATTGTTTCCTATTTCTGCAAAGAATTCAGAAACATTTTCGAGATAATATACAGAAAATATTTATGTGAAAATTTGATATCCAAAAACTGTAATATCACAAACAGAGAAAACTACAACATAACAGCAAAAAAAATCTTCCAGTATTTTAATTAATTATTCGCAAAATTAATTAAATTTCATTCAATTGAAATCTTTTAATCAAAAGCGAATTAGTTACAGCAAAACAGAAGTAAGCAAACAAACAGTCGATATTAATGTTTTATTATATGAACATTGATAATTGATGCGATAATTAATTTCTATAGCCGACAAAATTTATTTTGAGAATGTATATGTATATATATATAAAATTATATTTAAATTCCTGAAGCAATCAGTATAATAATTGCACAACGATATACAAAATGCCTCCGTTAATTAAATTGTTAATAACTTCTGGTTCTCCCTCTCGGTGTGGAAACCCCTCTCGCTATGAAGTAATACATTCACATTTGATATATGTGACTATATAAACACCTACAGTAGTATAATTTACTGTAGTGAAGAATAGTCTATGGCTATGATCAGTGTGTAATTGAGACAATAATTCAAATATTAATGCTTCACTAAGTTTCCGACGAAGAAACTTTACTCAGAAAGGATTACATTAAAATCGAATAATCAAAAAGACAGAGAAACAAAACAAGGAAAAGAAGTTACAAAATCCATCCATAATAAAATCAAAAAAATTTTTAATATTACAAAAGATAATTTCATATCAAAAATCATTTTTTTTTCTATGAAAAATCAACTTTTTTAACCGATTTTATGAACCGATTTTTTCAATTGATTTTGTAAACCGATTTTACAAACCGATTTTCTGACAAAAATGTTTTCAAATTACAAAAGTGCAATAAAAACTGACGCGGCAATTTTTCATCGACAAAATGAATCGTATTAATTGGACATTAAACATCATAGAATGACGATTAATTACTCGGCGCTATTTGTCAACGCTTTATCGTTTGTCTTCGGCTCGCTAATCGTTTCCGACCATTTGCGAATTGAAACGTTTTGCGCGCGCATCACGTGCCGCGGATATGCGACGGAATGTTGCGCGCGCGAGAGAGCGTGACCGGCCGGATGAGGGAATTATCCCGGAGTATTCGCCGTCGCGTATCCGGCCCGAGTGTCCATTTATGAGAATCTCAACTTGCAAATTCTGTCACCTTTTTTCCCCCATTTTTTTTTCACTAATTCTTAAAATTTTAAATTACTGAAATTCTACCGTCATTTTAACGCAATTTTTCAACTTTTCCAGATTTTTAAAAATCACTAAAAAAGTTTGCTTCAATTTTCATTTTTTTCAACTTTTAAAAAGTTAAAGATTAAAGACTGGGCCTACACTGGCCCAGTCTAGGGCCAGTGTAGGCCCAGTCTACTGTTATTTGAACGCAATTTTTCAACTTTTCTCAGATTTTTAAGAATCACTAAAAAAGTTTGTTTTTTTAAGAATAAAGACTGGGCCTACACTGGTCCTAGACTGGGCCTACACTGGCCCTAGACTGCGCCAGTGTAGGCCCAATATTTGATAATTCGTTGCAAGGTTGGAAAGTAGGGTCAGTATTGTGCCTAACTAGGGCCATATTCAGATCCAAAAGGTTCGAGAATAGAGCCAATATTGGGCCCACCTAAGGCCATAATTAGGCCAAAAAGGAAGACCTCGCTAGGCCCATATTAGAAATATCTACCTAGTAATTTATAGGAATACATTTCAAACCAATATGGATCCCTGAAAAATCCCACATAGGGCCAATGTTGGGCCAACCTTGGACCAGGGTATGCCCAACAAGACCCCAGGTTAAGTTAAGTTCCAAATTCTTGGCCTTGAAACATGGAAAGTACTGAAAAAGCAACTTAACTACACTTTTTCCGACCAACTGTTTCTGATTGTTATCAGTGCTGAAATGTGCAAAATTGTAATCCAAAACAAAAGAAGTAAAGTGAAAAAGTGACTGAACTGGAAAAGAAAAGTAGAGGTGTGTCGCGCAGCGACGCGGAAACGCATGCCAAATGTCGGCGCCTTAATTGTACGTTAGAAGGTGGCGCAGCCACCTTCAAATTCGCGTGTTCGCAGTTGCAACAATATGCGCACGCATTTGTTTCGTCCTATCAGCCTCGCATCGCTATTCTTATTCTTTCCTTTCTTCTGCCTCCATTCTTTCATTCTTATCGTCAATTGTTGAGTCTCCAAAATCCGCATTGTACTGCGGTTTGCAACAAAATTGTTGTAAATAGAACAATAAAGTCTCCGTTCGATATGCATAATGAGTTAATACCGGCGAGGTTTTATTGTCTTTGTGGCTGTGTGCGCATTGATCATAAACATTCCAAGGAATGCAATCTTGAATTGTTACGACGCAACGTTTACATAGCTCGAGTGTATTCATCAATGACCGAATAGCTCGAGTGAAACTTCGGAGGATTTGTTTGAGAGAGGTTTTGGTTTGTCGGTGCGTCGAGAAGGGGAACCGAGAAAACGCTCTTTTGTGCTATTCAAGACGGAATCATCGCGTTGCGTTGAGTGTTTAATCGAATAAAATGTTTTCTTTGACTGAGAAAGGATTTAGCCAAAGAGTGCTGATTATTCTTGTATGTTACTTAAGAACCACTTTGATATACTTGAGAGCTTGTTTCGAACACTTCAGAGCTTTTTTTGAAACATTGAAGACGATTTTCTGGTAATAATTGTTTCGGGGCTTTTTAAAGACCCGTTCGATTTGCAAGGGCATTTAAAAGGATTATAAAATGGGCCTTTTTGAAGAGATGTAACGTCTCGCCTATTAATCTTTAATAATACGCAAAAATAAAAATACTTTTGTTTGTTTTTTGCGGAAGTATCAGACTTAATAAACGCGACAGAATTCTAAATGGCTTTAAAGTGGTGAATCTGTGAGTATGTAGGTAATTTATTATGTTCACAAAAGAATTCAAAAATTTCGGTAGGAAAGCCATACCATAAGAGGACCATATGAGAACTATAGGAAGATCTTAAGATGGCCATAAAAAGACCATAAGATGGTCATAGAAAGACCATAAGATAGCCACAGGATGGCCATGGAAAGACCAAAGAATGACTATAGGAATGCCATAGAGAAGCCATAGGAATACCATAAGATGGCCATAGGAAGACCATACGATGTCCATAGGAAGGCCAACGTATGGCTATAGGAAGACCATAAGATGGCCATAGGAAGGCCACAGAATGGCCATAGGAAGGCCACAGAATGGCCATAGGAAGGCCACAGAATGGCCATAGGAAGGCCATAGAATGGCAATAGGAAGATCATAAGATGGCCATAGGAAGACCATAAGAAAACTATAGAAGGACCACAGAAAGGCCAAAGTATGGCTATAGGAAGACCATAAGATAGTCACAGGATGGCTATAAAAAGATCAAAGAATGACTATAGAAATGCCATAGGAAGGCCATAGAAAAGCTATAGGAAGACCATACAAAGGCCATAGAAAGGCAGTAAATACAAGGGCCATAGGAAGAATATAAGATAGCTGTAGAAAAGCCAAAGGACCATGGAAAAGCCATAGAAAAACCATAGAAAGGCCACAGGAAGACTATAAGATGACCATAGAAAAACCAAAGAAGGACCATAGAAAAACCATAAAATGATTATTCGGGATATAGCTACCAATAATAATTATTATGCTCCCATAACTTATCACTAAGAATTTTGTTATTGAATCATTTAAATGATTTTTTTAAAGACATTTTTTAAATTTTCTCTTTTTTCAATTATTCAATTTATAATATTTTGAAAAAATCGAAACGTTGTCAAATGCTCAATTGAGCATAACTACATCTAAAGACTGCAGTTGTAATTGATGCGTTAAAATAACAGTCATTTATTCTAAGTACAGGTAGTCAACTATAACATGGCTTTACAACAAGTAGCGATGCATTTAGCATGTCGCGTTTTCAGGCACACACAAAAAAAGTCGTAGAAAATGAAACATTTTGCAACACGCGGTTCAATGAGAGGCATCAGCGAGGAAAATTACAGACAGATAAGTCTGACTTTAATCATCTTTTCAAATTCTAATATTGTTCGGCAACAGGACGGTACTTAAGCATTACTTTTAAACTTTGCAAAATACAACAACAATAACAGCAAAAAGTATCAAGATAATAGCAACTTTTGCATCCACATTTTCGATGTCTTTTCAACTGCGTAATGACGGGCATTAATCAAATTGACAAGCAAATTCATCAAATTCAATTTGATTTGTGTATTCGTGTTCTTCATTGGTTTGTCATTCGCTAAGATAGTTATTAATGGCAAAAGCTTCAATTAAGTAAGCCTTTGTCCAAAGATTGATAAGAAAAGTTTGGTTTGCAATTTTCTTTCAGATGAGAAATATCACATCGAATTTGCACAAGCTCCATTGTATTTATTACATGCACGTATATGTAATGTATGGATAATGTATGGACGCACGTGTTGCAATTACGTCTTGGCATATGCTGACTACTTTTCTTACATATATGCATATGACTGTAGATGTATTTGTTTTTTTTTCTTCCTTGCTTATTATTGCTATATATTTTTTCATTTCAAAAATATCTAATGCTTTTAACATACTTATCGGCGTGACTAATTGATGCCGATTAGCATTGATTTGACTCGGGCAAAAAATCGTTATTGATGTAATTTGTCGAGATCAATTGAGCTGTCGATACAGTTTGGCTACTGTAATTTTCAAATCAAAATTCTCCACAAATTGATGTTTTCTTGACATATTTCAGGTTCATTTGCGGTAATTAGATTAGGAAACTTGAAATACTTTTATTGAGACACTTTTTATCATTTTTCACTTTGATCATTTTGCGGATAAAGCGAAGGATAACTGCTTGAATGATTCAATCAAATATTTTCATACAGTTTTTGAAATTATATAAAAACGGTAATTTTACGGTAAATTTGGATTGTAATTACCAAAAGAGCGCTTAAAAAGTATAATTTTTTATTTGTAATTGGCAGCATTTATTCTCTTTGATATACGAGAATGAGAGAGAGAGAGAGGGAGAAAAAAAGAGAGAAAAAGATGGAAGAAAAAATACGCAAGCAATTTATTAATGTTGTTACACGCTGAAATTACACATCGACGGTTTTGGTTGGCGGTAAACAAAACAAATGCGATGTGTATGATTACCGGATAATTTGAGCGACGATGCTTCGTGGCCTGTCGTACAAAGATGTCTGCGCGAATAAATCGTTCGTAGTTATTCGTGGCTTACGGATTATATATCCTTCGCGAATCTTGGAACCTTAACGGCGCGACCGGGCTCTTCGTCGAGTTATGGTAACCGTAAATAATCGACAACGGTAATGATCGGGGATCATGATTGTAAGCGACGGTTAATAGTTACAGCTTTTTGCATTCCGCGACATTATTTTAGCCGCGACAAAATTATCCTTCAAATTATTCGTTAATATTCTGTAAAAGTACAAATCCAATGTTATTTTACCAATTTTTTTAACGTTTTTTAAACTGATTTTTTACCGATTTCTTAACCAGTTTTTGAACAGATTTTTAACCGATTTTTTACCGATTTTTTAAGCAATTTTTTAACCGATTTTTAACTGACTTTTTAAGTAATTTTTGAAACGATTTTTAACCGATTTTTTACCAATTTCTTAACCGATTTTTTAAACCAAAGTTTTAACTAATTTTTAACCGACTTTTTTACCAATTTATTAAACGACTTTTTAATTCAATTTTGAACTGATTTTTAACCGTTTTTTCACCGATTTTTTAAGCAATTTTTAACCGAGATTTTTAAATGAGTTTTTAACTAATTTTTGAATCGATTTTTAACCGATTTTTTAACAATTTCTTAACCGATTTTTTAACCAAAGTTTTAACTAATTTTTAACCGATTTTCACCAATTTCTTAAACGATTTTTTAATTCAATTTTTAACTGATTTTTTAACCGTTTTTTCACCGATTTCCTTACCGATTTTTTAACCGATTTTTTTATGCTTCCATTATTTAATATAATGAAATTAAAATTAAATCAAAATGAAAAAATCGTTTTGCAATCAGAGATATAAAACCACATAGAAAATGTGTTGAAAAAAAGGAAAAAGATAACGAGTCGCGGTCATGGCAGTTTGTTGTTTTATTGCAGACTCAGAGTACCTATCAACGGTCATAAAATCACGAAGCGTTAAACGATATGTTGTGGCTAATTATACAATAATTAATTGTTATCGTTATTAAACCTTTGTATTAACAATTGCTTTTCCATAATTTAATGAAAACATTTTTTTATCATATTACATTGTGTTAATCGTGTGATCAGCGAATCATTTACGAGATAATGATAACCACGAACCATTTTAATCAAAACTATTTTAATTCAAACAAAAAAAAAAAAAAAAGAAAAAAAGTGTTTTATAATTATTTTTCGCAACAGCAATATTAGTCAAAGTAATTGTCATGAAATTGCGCCCGAAATTGAATGACCAAATCATCAAACGACGTTAAACGAATGCAAAATTATTCATTACAGCTACTTCTTTGATCCCGCTTTTGTGAAGTAGGCCTATAATGGCAACTGAATAAGACGCGAATTCGGGATGCACCCCAAGTATTATCTCCCTCCTCCTCATGTTTCTCGTTTAGACATTGCCCCCTCCGATTTGTACAAAAAAAGAATCTTTTCCTCAGCTTCAGCGTATCACAAATAATTCGGGGATGCGTGAAATCCTCGGAGCACTTATTTAGTGCGATAACCGGGGCGTGAACGATTTGAAATTGTGAAATAGGGAATGGACGGTACGACTGGTCGGGTGGCAGGGGGGGGGGGCGAGACACCCAGGGGGAAAGGTGAACGAATGCGAGGCAGAGCTGAATTTGAAAACCGGCGTGGCTTAATATTTGCCACCGGTGTTGGCACGGAATTTCGTCGCCCGTCGTGTTTAGGACGCACGGGGGTGAGAATTCGGCCACCTTTTTTGTCGTCTTTTTCTAACTTTATGGCTTTCCGTGTTTGGTTCTTTCTTTTGCTTTCTTTGCGTCTTCTTTTTTCCTCTGTTTTTTTTTTTTTTTTTTTTTTTTTTTTTTTTTTTTTTTTTTTTTT
>JABFPJ010006141.1:0-11276 GCA_022817425.1 Gryon sp. ZL-2020
AAATGTATTAAGAATATATTTTTCGTTTTGATATGGTGATTTTTCCACTCAAGGCATAATCCGTAGTAATTTGTGAAATTAAGTGTTCCGTCTATTGACCGACCTGAACAATATTGAAGTTGATCGACTTAGCGGAAAATATTATTAACATTGACTGATTTGTCTCAGTCATTATTTCTCGTTCATTGTAAGTGTATTACGATTTATTTC
The DNA here is from genome assembly GCA_022817425.1 of Gryon sp. ZL-2020. Classification (NCBI taxonomy): domain Eukaryota; kingdom Metazoa; phylum Arthropoda; class Insecta; order Hymenoptera; family Scelionidae; genus Gryon; species Gryon sp. ZL-2020. The sequence goes on from JABFPJ010006141.1 coordinate 211, forward strand.
AACCAACTAACGAAATTAGTAAATGATACGTTTAGAAATCAGACATATGAGCTACGCACTTTTTTGCTATTAAGGTAAAATCTCAGGCTGGGTTTGTTTACGAAAACGGCTGCCCAAATTAAATAAATCTTACTAATATATAATATCAATCTATTTTAAGCTTAGACTAAAAATTTTAGAAACGCTATGACATTACTATGACATTTCTACAACATTTAGATATTATAAAGGTGTCATAGCGATGTCATAGGGATGTCATGAAATTAATTCAGACTATTTTTTAACATAAGTAAAATAGTCTGAATCAATTTGGCACTTTGATAATTTCTATACAATTTTTAAAAATGTATAGACACTGTTTATATGGAGAAATCATGTTTGTAAACAGACCTAACCTGAAATATCACCTTAAAATTTTATGTAAACAGTAGAGTCATTTATAAGGAATTAATAAACTTACCTGGGACTGGTTGTTATGATACGATGAAAATATCAAAACAAAACAAATGAAAAAGCCAAATTACCAACGTAAACAAAACAAACTTACAAAACAAAGTTAGAAAATAAAATAAACAAACAAACTAATGGCAGAAAGTAAGTAAAAAAACTAAGAAACCAAGGCAAGAATGTAAACAAACAATAATGTAAACAAACAAACTAAAGAAACGAAATAACAAATCAAAATACCAAAACTAAGTTACTTGGGAAAACCAAGCTGCCTATATTGGTGGATCAAGGTCAAAACGCTATTGTTTGAATATATAGTTTGTTTACAATTGAACCATTTACATATGTTCCGAACAAATGCAATTGAAACATGATACCTTCTGATAATTGCACTGAATCCCCAGTAAAGTAAAGCCGCATTATTTTTTTAATATTACAATCGATCCGGTTATTATTACTTTTTGCATTATTAATTAACTCAGCAGCAAGTTGGAATCGTAAACTAATGAATCGCCAATTAGCTGGTGTTGAGCGGGGTGTAAATATTATTATTGCTTTTTTTACGCTCGTCGTGAAATTCCGTTAGCATATGAAAACCCAATGCTTCAGTGGCTCGGATCAAGCACCCTCGTTTGCAGGATTCGATAATAATCAATCGGACGTGTCTGCCATTCGAACTTACTGAATTCGAAATAATTGAGCGGCACCCCTTGTGCACACGTCGACGACCGAGGCGTGACTGTCACATGCGTCACAACGATATTCGTACTAACGTCAAAACAGTTTAGTTTATCGTTCAATGAATCTTATTACACGGATAAAGATTACGCAATTATTCGTCTTACTAAGAAATACTAGTTTACTTTAATTAGATAAAAAAGTGACTGTATCAGATTTTGGATATACAAATTGTACAAAAATGCATGGTGATAAATAAATAATATTTGTTTGCATGACAATAATTTATGTATAATAATTTAAATAAATATAGTTTACAATTATTATTTTATATGTGCTTTTAATTTATGCAACAAATAATTAAATTGCAGAAAGACGAGCCTCTACCGAGTCTCCCTGTACCCGAATTGGAGGTTACAATGCAGAAATACTTGGCCCAGGTCGAGGCCGTCGCGCCCAATCATCTGGAAAAAACAAGAACCCTAGTAAAGGCTTTTCTCTCCGGACCTGGACCCAAGCTACAACAACGCCTGCAAGAACGTAGACAGAAGACGGCTAATTGGGTAAGTTCACCTAATCGATTTATCGTAGATCAAATTATTCAGCCCTGTCACTCGTTCTGTTCATTTATCCAAATTATCATTTAAACGTCAACTATGATTAACGCTAACTAAAACATTAAGATACGTCAAACGAAATTTCAATTACCATAACCTGGCATAACCAAATTTAATCATACCTTGTAATTTACTAATAAGGATCAAAAGCAGCAGTCCAAACTGATTGACATAAATGAAATGATACATATGATTTACATAGACGAATGCTAATTATTAAAAGTAATTCATTTGTTCTTCAAACTTATTTAATTATATTCAATTTATGCATAAAGATTAATTAGGACATATAAACTAGCAATGCGACACCTAGCGGATATTCCACAAATTCAAAAATGACGGCGAGTAATTAGAAATAAAAGTTTTAAGTGTTTTAAAAAATATTTGTACAATAATATTGTTAATATCGTTGAACATTTGATACTTTGAATAATTAAGCCTATTTTGTCTAAAAAGTAATATAACTTCAAGTCAAGAATTATTGCTAAAATCCAAATCTATTTTGTTGGCGGCCATGTTTGTTTATGTTTACAACACCACTAATTGGTTTTGTAAATTTCTCTTTTTAAAATAAGTTCATAATGATCGTTCACAAGTGTAAAACACTATCGAATATAAAATTTGTAGAGAAGTTTTTCATAAGTTTGTTTTATTATCAAAAGATCAAGAAATTATTTGATCATAAAGACAATAACTGTCTCGCGATGAAGAAAAAAAGGGAGAACAAAAAACAAACATAAGAAGGTAGGCAGACACAGACCAAGATAAGTAGATTGGGTCATTAAATATTCAAAACAGCAGATTCGTCGGCAAAATGCGCGAGACGCGAAATGGGTTTTCTCTGGCTAAGTGGCACAACAGCATTTTCGTTTCAAGCCCCGGTGCGCGATGCCTCGAGAGATTTTGCCTCTTGGTGGCTGGCTGGCTATGGCGTTTCAGTCTCCGTGACTTTGCAGAACCCCATATACAAGTGAAATCCCACGGGACTCCGCCTATGCCATTCGAAGCCCCCGTAGAACATAAATAAATAAATAAATGGATTTACGAGAGAGGCGCACTGTACCAGTCGTCCCTATGCTACTGCTTCACGTACGGTCACGGCTCGTCAAATTTGATGGAACAATACTGTCTGTTATATCTAAAAAGACAGTCCTCGAAAATGTGTCAGTCGATTGTAATGTGTCTTTCTTGTTTTTCACTATCTCCGGAAATTGGTCGATTTAATACTTTTGTTTTAAAAATAACTGTAACGATAAAGGAAACTTTTCTTTTAGGAAAAGCCACATTACATTGGAAAATGTACTATCTAGATATTTGCCTTTTGTATCAGATAATCGCAAAGCAGAATAAACAATGCATTGTAAAAAAAGATATGTAAACAAAGTAAAATAAACAAAGTAATGTAAACAAAGTAAAGTAAACAAAACAAAGTAAAAAGAGTAACGTAAAAAAAGAATTTTAAATAAAGAAAAGAAATGTAAACAAAGAAAAGTAATGTAAACAAATCAAAGTAAAATAAACAATGCAATGTAAACAAATTCAAGTCATTAAAACAGAATAGGCAGAAATATATAAACAAAACAAGATAAATAGATCACAAAGCAATAAAAACAAACTAAAGTTGGTAGTTAATCTGACTATGAAACATTTTCTTCTGGAACACTTTTTCCCGCGTAGTTGCAAACTATGTTTCCCAATATCGTTTTCGGTATTAAGTGAAATAATTAAAAAAGAAATAATAAAAAACGAAATAACTTCAATACATGAAATCCGGTTAACTTAATTGGAAAATCGATTTTAATCGGAGGATTTTGCTGATATTAGAACATAATTGCACGAACGAATTACCTGCTAAATGCTTTTTGTTCAATACAAAAATTCCATAAAACAGATAATAACAATATTCTTATACGATATACAGAATTATATTCTAAAAAAGAACAGTTTAACAAAATACATAACGAAAAAAAATATATTGACAGATCTCAATGAAGTTTGACTTGTAGCCGCAATCTAATATGTTGCATGGAGTTTGACTTGATTGAGTCAAAATGTTCACATGTCCAGAGCATTTGGCGTAGCGTTAACTAGCCAGACATTCGAAACGCCGGGCCGTAGCCTTAATTCGCGCACTTGTCACATTTGAATTAAATTTGGAAGCCCAGGACCTGCGAGCCAGTCGCGCAGATGAATAATGGAAGTTTGAATGAAATTTTCCAGTTCGCCGCGGGGCACCGTAATATTAGCTTATCGTCGCTTGGGATAAGCTCCTGCCGTGTGAACGGCAATACACCGACCGACCAAAATTGTCAGGAGGGTCTTTGCTGTGGCAGTAAAAACTGCGTTGATTCATTTTGAAAATTTTCTTCCAAAACGATGCATTTTTTGGATGATTAAAAAAATGTTAAATTAAAATAATTATGTCAAACTTGTTTGATACTTGCAATAATTGTATGCTTAATCCATTAAGATGTTATCTTTTTTTAAGAGGCAAAAGTGTATTTTATGATTTTTGTATTCAATGGACTTTTAATTCAGAAAGGCAGACGATATTTTCAATGCGATCGTAAAAATACATTGAAAACATTCCCAAAGGACCACCGACGTACAATCGTCACTGGAAGTTCGATTTGCCGATACACATCCAAATATACATTTTCGTTTCACGCGTTAAGACGCTGATCGAGGAGTTGCCCCTTATAACAGACGTGAATGGCAAAGGAGAAGCAATTTCACGAAGCGAACTTCGGGAATTGCTTCTTGGCGCTCCATCATATTGCCAGCAAATGTGTTACGCACACACAAACATATTTTCGTACTTATATGATGACAAAAGCTCATACGCCATTATTAAAATTATTTGTTTATGATTCATTTCAGACACATCTATCATCATCATTTTCGACGAGAAATCATACTATAATCATTATTCGAAAAAACCACATTGAACCTAATACATTTTTTGCTATATAAAAGAAAAAAAAATGTCTCAAAGTGACTTGGCGAAAACCAATTATGAAACTTGCTGCTTCTAGAATTTCCGTTTTATTTTATTCTTCATCGTGCTTTTAATTTCTTTAAGTACTTCTTCTCTCAGATAAGTTTACTAGCCATCAAGAAAAAAAGTTACGCCCTTCTTATATACCACGAAGCAAAACTCCCTCACGCAATGTTCACGAAATTTCAAAGCAACCTGAAATATAATGAGTTGTTCAGGAGTTTTGACAATCATTTTGCCATGACCGCAAGCAACTTCTCATTCAACTTAAAGCATGATTATAATGCACAATATTTCATTGCACATTTTTGTTTGTTTGTTAAATTAAGTAAAAATTGTGTACCTTTGTATCAAACAGTTCACAAATAATGAAGTAAAAGCGTTCATTAAATAAGCTGTTGAAGAAAAATATGTTGGCTCAAAATGATGAGTGATTTTGCTTCATCCCCTTGTCTTCCTTGATGCTACCGCAGTTAGGAAGTGTGTTGAAGTAAACGTAGCTCATTTCACGTGATGCTTCTTCATTTCTCCCCGTGTTTTCTTACGGTAAAAATACACACGAGCAAAGTTGCTAGAAACGAGAGAAAGAAGTTTTCGCTAGGGACGAACATGAACTTTAATCCCATAAAACTCAACATATATAAAACTCAGAGAAAAAAAGTTATTTTTGCTTTTGTCGAGAAATGTGTTTCACTTATTATAAACTGTCGTATAAGAGTTAAACAAAATAAGCACTTGCTGCAAAAATAAGATAAATATTACGTCCTAATTTAAATGTAAATTGTTTAATCTTAAAGCTTTTGTCGTATATAAATAATGAATATTTTGCAGTGCTTTAATTTTTTTCAATGCAAATAATTTCACTTGAATTGCTTTGAATCAAAAAACATATAATCGAGTGTTTTCTGTTGAAATGGTAAAAATAAATTTCTATTACGGTTTTTGTAATTATTATAAAACGAGACTTTTGTAATTTATAAATCAAAAACATTTGTAGAAATGCATTAAAACATTACACCATTAATTAACATAACTAAGATATATACTTTATATTTTATATATATCCAAAATATATATCAAAGTATTTTAGCTTGAAAATATAGACAAAAAATATTCGATTATAAGTCTAATATATATCAGTACAAAAACAAGTGTCTCATTTTGAGACATTTTTAATAATTGAGTCGCAAAAAACATCTTAAAATAAAATAAATGAGATATTTTTGGTGTCAATAATCAAAAAAGTCTAAAATTTTTTATAATTTTAGACTTTTTTTTATAACTAAAAATTTTTTAATTTTACAGTGTTTATTTAATAAAAATAATGCATCAAAAATTACGTCATTAAAATTAATTACAAAGTGTAACATTTAATATTTGTTCGGATTGTATGTTACAAGTAAAGACAGGAAGAAATAAACTTCTTCGGTGTCAAAAGGAGTCTGAGCTCATCAATTTTCGTTCGTCTTCTTTTATTGTGCCTGGTGTTTTTAGGTGTACGTAGCACATAGGCAAGGTGCTTTGCAAAACCGTTTCGTTCGACGTACAAGACGATAGTACGAAAAAGCCCCCGTGTAAATCGATATCCCTGCGTGAAAAGACTCCCTTTCTCTTTGCTTTATCCATTTTCAGCATCGCCTTTTCTCTCTACTGCCCATCCTCCGGTCGTTCTTTATTTTTCCCTCCTTCTTTCCTTATTTTTCACTCTTAAAATCCGAGGATGAGTCGCCCTTTGTCACAATGCTCTCTTAAACGTCCTCACTAGAGCTCTTTCCCCATTTCGATAGATCGCGTTAGATTGGCTTCTAAAGCCACCGATGTCCCCCGCAAAAAAAGACGATAAAAAAAGAGCAAAATCTAAAACCCTCTTCGTTACAACACTTTATGTTGCCTCGCGCGAATAAATTAGACATTGACGAACTGTCAGATAAGAGTCGTCTACGAGGTTTTATGGACTTTCAATTCGTGTAATTACGTTGATTTGATTTTATGACGAAAATAGAAACTTAAGATGATTACGTTTAACAAAATTACTCTCGAAGTTAAAAAATGGGAAATTTCACTTTTTTGAGATGTATAGTCACTTTTGGCGAAAGTTAGAATTTGTTCTACTCACTTTTTCAAAAAATGAAGTAAAATGACATATTGTTTAATTATTATTTATAATTATCCACATTTCCATTAAAATTGTTTGATATTTTATAATAATTGACTTTCTTAAATGTTTAATTTTTCAAAATTAAACATTTTTTAATTTTGAAAATTTTTCAATTTTTTAAAATTGACTATTTAAAAAAAAGTTATCTAATATGAAAAATAAAAATTATCATACAGTATAGTAATTTTTACTATTTCATTTAATTTTTACAAATAACGGACAACACAAATATTCTTCACAGTATTTTGCCAAATATTTTTTTATGATAACGATGGAATAAAAGATGAAATTTGTATTTATCGAAATTGAAGAAATATGAGGTGTATTTCGATAGGTTGTATTTACTTTTTTAATATCTCAGTCATAACAAGGAGGAAGGTTAAGACCTTTCCCTCTTACTTTGAACCTTTCCAATGTTTGCGTCTGAAATCCGACATCGAGTGAGGGTCGTACTGCGTGGTGACGAAAATGCGATTTGCTCGATATCAAAGGTGCACTATGTCTTTAAGCAGATATCGTAATAATCCGTTTCGTGGTCTTGCTTTAGTTGTGTCACTAAATAATTGATCGTTAATTACTGTCCCTGTCGTACGTCATTTGAACTTTCAACTCAATTAAAATATATAAATAGATCATGTAATTTAGACATTTTTTATTCATTGTCAATTGTGTTTTTTATAATTGTAATTTCATAATTAATCAATAAAGTATTTGTCCCATTTTCTTAATTTCAATAAAAATTATTTTATACAGTAGAACCTGCGAAGAGTCCACTTTTTCTGTCCTTTTTAACCTGCAAAGAGTCCACTATTGTTACCTTTTTTTCTTCATACCAAAGCATAGGTTAAAAAAAGAAAGAAATAGTGGACTCTTCACAGGGTAAACAAAGACACAAATATGGACTCTTCACAGGTTCTACTGTATTAAGTATGAAATATTCTTAAATGAAATCCTTAATACTTTAATACAGAATATTTTGTACTGAAATGCCGAAACTGAAACAACATATTTTTTACGGTGTAAATAGTAGCAATTCTTTTGGAAAATGTGAAATAGAATTTATATTTTGCAAAGTACTTTAAATCATACTTTTGTCGATATGTCCATTTAACATTGTCAACTAAAATTTAGATTTCGATGCGCGGTTCTGAATATAATCTGTATTTATACGAACATGAATTCAATAGTATGAAACATTCATAGTTGGACATTTAAGTTTACCCCGTGCAAATTAATGAAATAACTTTTAATGTATGCCAATTATCAGATTCAAATGAAATGTCTGCATTTTAACTGAGAACAATTAAACTTAAACAAAGTGGCTTCAAATCTCTTAAATATATTCACGTCAATTTACAATACAGTTAAAATTTATATATAATGAAAATTAAAAACGACCATTTAGTTCACTTATGTTTAATTATAATGCAATCATGGCTGAATAAATAACAGTTTGTTGTATTTTATAACATATATTCAAAGTATTATAACGTAATTCAATATTAACATAAAAAAACAATATCCAATAAGGCAATAAGAAATTTAAAATGTTATGTACGGCAGTTATTTTGTAGGAAAGTGTTAATTATTGCCTTCAGAGAAATTAAAGTTACGAACAAATTGAAGCAGCAAAGTTAATTACGATTTTCTCGAATCAAACGAAAAATGACAAGTCCTGTAATTATATAACGTACTGTATAATTAAACGTGGTCATTTAAAAGTTAAACTCTTTTTTTTTAATTTGTCAACTGTATTTTATTAATTACCACTATTTTTCAATTACGTTAATTGGACAAGGTATTTCTGCCGGATAATTCGAATGAATTAGTCAACAACAACAACATTAAAACTGATATCATTGAATTATTTGATTTATATTCAACAAAAAATAAAAAAATTATTTATAACAAAACTATTGTGACATTTTTTTCAGCATAACAAACGTTTAATGAAAAACATTTTAAGAAAACGTTTAAAGTTGCTTTTTTCTTGTTCATATATATATATGGGGTATTCTACGCCAAAACGAACCAAAATAAAAAGTGATGTTTTTGAAAGATCAATGTTTCAAAAAATTATAACTTTAAAATTATGAATCGCAGTAAGGAAAGCTAAATAGATGTTTTAATAATGAAAAAGAACTTTTTTAACAAAAATATTAGAATTTGTTTCATCCCATTTTTCCTTAATTTTTGGTTATCAACAATATCAAAAACAATATTTAAGTATGATAGTCTCAATCGATTTGCTTCAAAATTTTCTAAGATCATTAGTAGGAAGTGCTGAACAAGTGGTTAAAATTTTATGGTGGGCCGTTACATATTTTGGAAGTTATAAACTATTTACAAACTGATATAAACGCAATATATGGCGTTGTTAGTTATTTTTCTTTATATTGTATTTATATTCATTTGTAAATAATTTATAACTCGAAAAATAAATTGCGGCCCCTATGCAATTTTAACTGCTTATTCTACACTTCCCGAAGATGATTTCAAACAATTTTTAACCAAATCGATTGAGGTTATCGTACTTAATATGTTTGTTAAAAAAGTTCTTTTCTTGCATAACAATTTTGCTATTTAATTTTTTTTATTTTTTTTGCGATTTATATTTTTCTAGTTATATTTTTTTTAAATATTGTGGTTTTTGATTTTGCCTTTTTCAAATAATCGATTTACATAGATAATAATCGAATAAAAAATTAACGAAAATAGCATAATTATTGTTTTCAGTAGTACTTTTATATACTACAATTTCAGAATTTTAGAGAAACATCACTTTTTAGTTTGGGTTGTCTTGACGTGGAATGTCCATATATATATATATATGAATGAGTTTTAGTATTAGTGTCGTTCTGGTATCGTCAAACAATCCCACAGACAATTCTGTATCAGGACTTAGACCTATTTCAACAAGGAATTACCAGTATTGTCCCAGCCGTAACGCTGGCGGTGTTTCTCCCTCGGCTGAGGACAAACATTTAAATTGCGGAGATTAGGGCCACGCTTACGAACGAGGTGAACGTATTGGAATCAGACCGTACGATAAAACGTGATATATATCTAACTAGCCACCAGAAAGAGAGTCCCACAATCTACAATACGTAACAAGATTTCATGCAACAGATAATATATTTCATTTTGCAAATCTCATCACATAAATCATACTTCTTCACAGACATTAATATCCAACGTTAATCGATGATCAATTCAAATTATACACAACGCAGTGGCAATTGTTATTAATCAAACTAAACGTCAAATGCATTCGATTGTTTATACATTAATCATTCAAATCAAAATAGTTTATTATTGAATTTGAAAAAATAAGAAAAAAAGAATTTTCTTTAATTGAAATTGTTTATAAATGATGTGACTTTATTCTCATGTGATAAAGAAACAGTATTACTAAAGACTTTTATATTCCTATTTGTTTTATTTTTAGTTTAATAGAATGCTAATTCATAACATTAATTAATAATGCGAAGTTTTATAATGAAAATTGTGTTAATTTACACACATTTTGTAAATATTAATTAACAAAACATAAATACTTTAGTGTACTGTATTGTATTAGAATATTAATAATCGTTAGAACAAAGTCATTGAAATTTGCTCTCAGACAGAAAAAAAATGAGTTATTAGAGATATGCAACTCTAATCATAACTCTCTCCTGAACTTGGAAATTTATTGCATTAAACATTATTCATTCAAATTTCGATGAAATATTTATTCATATTTTCTTATCCTAATAAATAAAACGATTTCTACAAAAATGATTCCCATAAATTCAAAATCCATATATCTAACTAATATATATAAATATGAAAGTATGTTTGTTTGTTTGTTTGTTTGTTTGTTTGTTTGTTTGTTTGTTTATTTGTTTGTTTGTTTGTTTGTTTGTTGGAGCATCACGCAAAATCTATCACACAGTTAAACAAATGATACGTACAAACAAAAATACAGTAAAGATTACTATTTTCAGAGGTTAAAATATGGACAACTTTTTTAATTGGTTAATTCAACCATATCAAAACATTAAATATTAATTTGGCGTGTACACTTTTTTATTGGTATTTCTTACTACCATCAAGTTAAAATCAAATTTTAAACTGGTTAAATTTAAAAAGTACAATAGTATTTTTAAATGAAATGTTTAACTTA
>JABFPJ010006142.1:0-11275 GCA_022817425.1 Gryon sp. ZL-2020
AAAGGGTTGTCAAGGGGTTGTCAAGGGGTTGTCAAGGGGTTGTCAAGGGGTTGTCAAGGGGTTGTCAAGGGGTTGTCTAGGGGTTGTTAAGGTGTTGTCAAGGTGTTGTCAGGGGGTTGTCAGGATGTTATCGGGATGTTATCGGGATGTTTTCGGGATGTTTTTAGGATGTTTTCGGGATGTTTTTGGGATGTTTTCGGGATGTTATCGAGATGTTTTCGGGATGTTATCGAGATGTTTTCGGAATGTCGGGGTGTTATTGGGGGGTTATCGAGGGGTTATTGGGGGGTTATCAGGGGGTCGTCAGGGGGTTGTGAGGAAGTGGTTTGAAGTTTATTTTTAAGGTTGTACGTAGGTTCTCAAGAGCTTTGCAGACAATGTTTCAAATAAGGTCAAATATGGTCCAATAGAGGACAAATATGGTCACAATAAAGACCATATTTGTCAAGCTTTTTTCTATTTCAGGTGGCCTTAGCAAAGCCAAATATGGTCATTAGAAGGTCAAATATAGCCCCAATAAGGCTGAAAATGGTTCCAACCATACCTATTATACCTATTATAGCCATACCTTCATTCTTGATAGTCGTTATACACGTGTTTTGTCCAAATTTGAAAATTTGGATGTCCTATCAGGGCCATTTTTGGCCCTTGTAAGGACATCCATTTATCGAAACAAGTGTAAAAAATTCTAGAAAATATAGCCCTAGGCCACAAAAGTGTCATCAGCTGTATATTTTGACGATGTATACATTTGATGTTGAGAAAAAAAATTTTCTCAAAAGTCACAGCTTCATTACTTCGAGGGGGCGGGGGTCTTATAAGGATGTCATAAGGAATTCATTGGCAGATCATCGGGGTTATAGGAGATTCATAGGGCGGTCATAGGTAGCCCTTAGAGGATCCATAGAAATATCTCGGGTGGAACCAGGGATTTCGTCAGGACTCATATACGGTCATAGGAAGAGGGTCACAAAGTTTCGCTTGGGCGAAGCCGGGGCTTCAGCTAGTACTATGTATAGACATTGAATCGACCCTTATTCGAGATTCGATTGAGGGACGACGCAACGCTTTACCGACCTGAGGCAGACGGGCCAACACCTGCCTCAGGCCTGGATGTATTTAGAGCAGCCACCCCTGAATGGAACTTACTTAATTTTGGAAAAGTAGCCACGTCTGATTTAAAACCCTGTCCCCATGCTCACGGAGTAATTGGGACAGAGAAAATCCCAAATACCCCGTGTACGCGGACTAAGGCGGGGGAGAGGTTACCGAAAATTCAATAAACGCCAACAAGATCGATTAATTTCGGTTGAGATGGATAAATTCCGCGTAACGCATGCATACAGGCCTCTTGCGCGCCAACTTGGCACAACGTGCCCACGTCCAGAGTCAGTTGAAAAAGTCCGTAAGACACCAGAGTACAAACCCGCACGCCCAAACGAAAATCGTGTCCCACGTGCATTTGTGATTGATTGTACGTGATAAAGTGAGTTCTCGGTCACATTTGATTAACGTGAATAATATTGATGTGCAATATGCAAATGTGTGAGTGAGGAGACATAGAAGGCGAAACGCGCGGGAGCGCCAGGCCAGATTAAGCCGGAAAATGGCGGCCGCTATTTTCCGCCTCACATGGTTACATCTTTCTCGAACTTAGTCACGCAAGTATTGTCCGTAATGTGTTCTTATGAATGAATGTCTCGCTTGAAGTAGATTTGGTTGAAAGTTTCCGTATGATTCGGCACCGGACCATGAGCCCCAGTCTCATGGCCGCCGATGTATCTCTCCCACTGTCTGTCTTATGTGATTTAATGCCATGAAGCGGCCAAAGTAAATCTGACGTGTTTCTCGCTCGTTTCTCCGTTTGTGTTCGATATAATGATTAAATTTGATAATTCTAATCGGTTTACTGTACGAAAAATAATAGATTATTTTCTTTTAACGCCTTTATTACAAATCCAACTTCTAAATAGTCATTATTAGTTATTAGTCGTTTTTGCTTTGAAAAAGAATTCAAATTAAAAGTTCAAAATACACTTTTAGCTTGTTATTCTTCTACATTTGATCTAACCCCGCCTCTCCGGCGTGTACGTTAGCCGCCCGTTTGAAATTTGAAAACCGAATCTTAAACTGCCCCGACTGAACAAATGTTGACAAGTAACCCGGGTATCCGCCGATTCCTTTTCCCCACGGGGAACCAGATATGCACGGTTACAAATGGCGCCCAACGTGGGTCCCGAATGGGCCAAAATGAAATTTGAAATTTTGAAAAATTTTGTGACAGGTAGAAGAAAGTGGGGTCAAATTAATTTCTGTTTAATTAATAAATGTTTTCCTAATAAAATTAATGAAAGTAATTTATCACTTTTCAGTTAAATGTTTCAGATAATTAGAATTTGTTTTAACTGCTTAGGGCATTGACCCTGAGTGGCTCCGAAATACGAGGTAATTATTTGTTAGTATATAGTTAAATTGCCTATGCTTTTGTTTGGCTTCTAATTCCTTGACTTCTATTTTCTTCTGTTATTTTGAATTAGGAAAATTCTTTCTTTTCAAATTTCATCGTTTATAATTTTGCCTGTTTGATTGAAAAAAAAAAATTGTGTTTGCTTGTTTTCCTGCTTGCTTGCGTGATTATTTTTTTGACCTGGTAGCCGCGTGTTTCGCTTCACTCATGCACCCTGCTATATCTATTCACGTAATTTTCTGTAAAATACAATTTGATTGCCTTTTGGCTTTATTTAATTAAATTGCGATTATCAATCCCGATAAACTACCTTGACTGAAAAACCTGATATATTTCTTTTCGAAAATTCTGCCCTCATTTGAATTCCCGATCCTGACAGAATGACGGAGGAAATGGAGATTCCGTCTAATTTCCAATCTGACGAGGAAGTAATTGAGTGGGTTTCCAGGCGTGAGCCCTGGGAACTGATGAATATTTGCAGACAATTAAAATTAAGTCCTAGGGGATCATTAGCTGAACTGACACTACGCATTAGTCGTTGTTTGGTCAGCCAAATGTTGGCATCAGACAACTTAATGAACACCGAAGACTTTGAAGATAGTTGCATTCACATGACCATAAATTGCGAGCCACCCAGCTTACAAACGACTTCCTCGACCCCACCATTACCAGAAACGAATACTCCGATCGCTATACTATACCTGTCACGTCCGTTGTTACCACGTTTGCTTCCACGGTTTTACCTACACGAACATCAACAACTTATACGATACCCACCATCCGTACTAGTATCATGTCTCTGCATGACCTACTGGATCCCTTTTGTCGTCTTAGCCCGAACCCGACAAGTTTACCAACGTCTTCCCGAGTACAATTCCACGAAACGCCTGCACCTCCACAAGAATATCGTACCCGTGGCCCGTCTCTGCCCCGAGTCTTAACGGATGACCCTCAATTCCAAGTATCTACCGGAAGTGGATACACTCCTCGAAGTAGATCGACATCCGGTGGTCATATATCAGACCCTCGAACACGGATTATTAAATGGCGATTGACATTTTCAGGAGGGAATGAAGCTAGTGCGGAAGAATTTTTGCGACGCATAGAGGAGAAACGTCAAGGAACAAGCTTGACGAACGACGATTTGCTCGCGGCTCTTCTTTACCTATTGACAGGGATCGCACTGCAATGGTACCGACTGGAATACCAAAATTGGATTACCTTGTCCGACTTCGTGGAGGATTTCCGATTTAAATTCGGAATTGAGCACTTTCAGGTCCAGGTACGACGGGAAATTAATACCCGGACACAAGGAGCTACGGAACCGATTGATGACTTTATAATTTCCTTTAGACGAATATTACAATATTAAGCCCAATTTGCCATTAGATGAACAACTTTCATTAACATATTATAATTTACGGCCTGAATATCGGCGCTACATCGACCGAACTCACTTTCACAACTTCCGAGACTTGGAAGTCATGGGTCGAGAGTTCATGGAAACCAGGAGAGAAAGTCGGCTATTTCGGCCACCACTACCTCCATTAGCAGCCCTGTTCCCGGAATTGGCTTTCCATGCCGAACGATATGCCAAATTAGACCCGCCAAATACTCTTAGCCGGGTCGCGGTTATGGGCAACACGAATTTGAGTTTAGAGCTCAATCAACCCCGAAAACGAAAAGACAGCAAGAAGAAGTCAAAAGGGCAGTCTGAAATTCAATTGGCGCTAGAGAGTTCAACTTCTGAGCCTACCGCTTCAATTGTGAAGAAACCGATGCTGACAGTACCAAGTACTGCGGTACTGCCCAGTACATCTACAAGCTCCACGACAACCTTGACCCGACGAGTCAGTTGCTGTTTCAACTGCCAAAAAGCTGGACACCTACAGCGGGAATGCCCTGATCCACATCGACCAGATTACTGTACGAAATGCGGCCGAGATGGTCTGTATATCGTACCTGCCCGAATTGTCATCCACCAACTCAGGCCCCGGGAAACTGTCAGAGCAGCCAGTGATTTAGGGGAAATTGGCTGTGAACCCGTTAGAACACCCTGACCTGGACATTATAGAGGAAATATTGACCTGTGAAATTATTTCACATGCAGGACAAGATCCTCGCCCGTATACGGAGCTGAAAATCGGCCCAAACCGACTGAGAGCATTACTGGATAGTCGCTCCATCGGTTTTGAATAACAGGAAGACTATGATTGTGGCTAATGGGACGAAGCAAGCTATCATGGGCGAAATACTACTGACCGCCCAAATAGGCTCAAAGACATTGAAAATTCCTTTTAGCCTTGTGACCAATTTGGACTATGAGGCTATATTGGGAATGGACGCCTTGGAACAGATAGGCTTGAGAATCCCAGCCAATAAGTCAACCACGATAGAGCAGACACAGGACTACTCCAAAGAAACCGTCGAAGAACTAGCCTCGTCCTGTGCTGGAATTTGAGAACCAGACGAAAACCCGCGACAACAGGCCGAAAACTTGCTTCGTCAAATCATAGCGGTCAATGGAGACAAGTCCTTGGGCCTAACTGACCTGATTGAACACAAGATCGATACTCAAGGAAACCCACCAATTAAACAACGAGTTCGACAAGTATCCCCGAAGGTCTTAGGGAGTATGCATGAAGAAGTGAGGAAACTACTAGACGAAGGTGTTATTGAGCCATCTCAAAGTGAGTGGTCGTTTAAATATATTTTAAATATAACTTTTACCTCAATAATTGCTTTAGCAGACGTGCAGATGCATTACAAATCTTCGGTCTCGGATTCATCCTCCTGTGGTTGATTTTTTTCTTGTCTCTTTTCATTTTTTTTCCTTTGGTTAGCATCTTTTAACCATTTCATCATCCGTATTTTTATGTCATCACGTTTTGCATCCGGCACTGTATCCAAAACTGCATCTATCAAGAAAAAAAAAGTCTATTTGTTAAATATAATAGTAAACATTTATAAGTATTTATAAAATAAATAGCGAAGAAACAGAGTGCCCAATACGCGGCAAATTCAAAATATTCATCTATCATTAAAACTAGAATATATAATATTTGTAAATGTAATGTTCAAAATGTGCAAGTGTAAATAATAACAATAATAACAAATTTCTAGAATTTGAAAAATTTTGCAGACTGTTAAATAATTGCCATTTCATACTATTTAACAGTGTTAGAAAATTGAAAAGTTTTACGAAATGAATTTAAATTAAGATTTAGGAAAGTGAATAATTTTTTGAAATATGAAAGCTTTATTATTTGCAAAATGTAACAGATAGACAATTGTGTTAATGTATTAAGATTTATATTTAATTAGATTTTGAACATTTCAAAATTTGAAATAAGACTTTTACAATTTTGAAATTTTGAAACTTTCACATTACACCATGTCACAATATCAACAATATATAAATTTTTATTGAATTTGAGTTGAAAAGGTGAAATTCGAGGCTTAGAATTTATAAAGAAAAAGGTTGGTTGTCAAAGTGAATTATAATGTAACCTGTTATCATTTAAACTAGCTGCAAATAACAAGCAGCTTTTTATTAACCACGTCCTTCGGAGCTAAATGCAGTGGCAACGGTGTTCGAGAATATTCCTTTCAGCATATTCAATGTGGCACTGTCGTCCGTTTGCACACCAAATGATTTCAAAAAAGAATTCTGAAACACATTATTTCAAATAAATATTATTTTAAGTCATTATTATAATTTTATATAAGAATAGCTGAAGCCCCGGCTTCGCTCGGGCAAAACCCTGTCACCCCTTCTATATGACCGTGAGTCCTGAGTAAATCCCTATCATCGTCCTGACAACCCGTTGTCAGAGGGTTGTCAGGAAGATTTCAGAAAGTTTTAAGTAAGTGGTTTGAAGTTTGAACTTGCTCAGGACTCACAGTCATAGGGAAAGGTCACAAGGTTTCACCCGGGCGATTTTGGGGCTTCAGCTAGTTATATAATAGAAATCTTAGTGAAAAAATTTCTATTTCTCCGAGAATCGAACTCAGTCCCCCTAGGTGATAGTCCGATATCTTCTCCACCATAACAGTCTATCACTTAAAATACGAAACTTAATTAAGAAATGCACTCCTAGCTTGTCAATATTTTATTTGACTCATGAAAAAGTACAATTTTTGACTGTGTCAAATTTTCTTCATTTATGGAAAAGTAGTTTTCCACTGTCTGGAAAAGTGAATTTTCTTTCACATATGAATAATTAGAATTTTTTCTTTTCTGAAGTGAAAAAATGTTTCACTCAGCAAATAAGTGAAAATTTCACTTATTCAAATTAGAAAAAACAAACAACTGAATAAACAAACAAACATCTGTAAATTCATATTTGTATATTCGTAGGATACTCCTATGGACCCCTATATAGGACCCTGTGTAGGAAGTTTGAAAAAAGTGTGAAAAGTTTTTGAAAAATTTCTCAAAAAAAGAAACAATGAACATTGTCTGAGTACCTCTTGAGAACCTTCACACAACAGTGAAAACAAACTTCAAACCGCTTTCAGAAAACCTGCAAACTTCCTGACAACCCTCTAAAAATCTCCTCACAACCGCCTGACAACCGCCTGACAACCGCCTGAAGGAGGGGGGATCCAAAATCGGGAAAAAAATTTTTTTTTTCAAAATTCAAGACTATAAAAGCTACTTTATATAGCCTATGACATTCAGGAAAGTATAAGCTGCAATTTGAGACTAATTTGAAGTAAATCTGTTCAATAGCTTGGCCGTGATGAGGTAACAGACAAACAGACAAACCGACAAACAGACAATCAGACAAACAGACAGACATAGATTGAAATTTATATATTGGTAGGATAAAAGTATAATTGGGCGTATAGGGGAATAAGCAAATATAAAAAATTAGATGAATTGACTAACCTAAGAAATCATTAAAAATTATAAATATAAAATTAAGCAGCTTGAGGTTTATTCATTTTATTCAATGCTCAATTAGATCCATTAAATTTACAACATTGCTTTCTATTTGTTAAGTTAGTGATATCAAATATCATGATCAAGTACAATTATAACTTTGTTTACATATGCTTTACAATATACTTCCTTCACTCGCTCCTTTCTTATGATTCAGCTACTTGACGGTCTGTCGTAACATAAATTTTGTACCACATTATTCACCAAATTTTATTTTCACTTTCTATTAAATTGTTAAGCATCAATTACATCAAATGCATCATAACACATCATAGCATTTTTAGGGATGGAAAGTCAATAACACTATTGTATTTAATATGTTTAATTAATTTCAGAAAACATGATAGTGACTCTGTTTAAGAACAAAATTATTAAACATTATATTCAGCTTATAAAAAATATTACACAAATCATTATTAACAAAGTCATACATATAAACTTACTAGCTGAAGCCCCGGCTTCGCCCGGGCGAAACCCATGACCCCTTTTCTATGACCGTGTATGAGTCCTGACTAAATCCCTAGTTCCACCCGACATGGATCCTCTAAGGGCTCCCTATGACCGCTATTTGAACCCCTCTTATTACTCCTATGATCTGCCTGTAAATTCCTGATAGCATTCCTATAACACTCCCCCCCTACCCCGAAGTGATGAAGTTATGACATAAAATTTATTTTTTCTCAACATCTAATGTATATATCGCAAAAATGTAAAGCCGACGACACTTTTGTGGCCTAGGGCTGTATTACCCAGGTTGTTTTAACTTATTTTGATAAATAGATGTCCTTATAAGCGTCAAAAAAGGCCCAGATAAGGCATCCATATTTTCAAATTTGGACGAAATACGTGTATAACGACGATTCCATAATCAGGATGCCTTATTCGAAACATATTTGGCCTAATATATAAATAAATTTTATCAACACAATCATGTTATTTATTAATTTTATATATTAAATGTATTTATTCTGTTACAATTCCTTATTCATTTTTATATTTCGATATTAACTTGTAACTTAAATAAAAATAATTTTTTTTATTAGTATGTGATGCGTTATCCGCGAGTGTTAGGTGTTTGCTAGGCTTGCAAAATATTCGAAGATGTTCGAATACTTCAAAATACTTACTATTCGAATATATTTGAAGTATTTGAACATTCGAAGTATTCGAAGTATTCGAATATTCGAATATTGGATTATTCGAATATTCGAATATTGGAGTATTCGAATATTCACATATTGGAATATTCGATTGAATTTTGATGTGTATCCAGATAATCAAACATTCCACACATTCGAATAATTCACATAAATAAAAATATATAACAATTATTCATAAATAATTTAAACATATTAATTATAATAAAACGATATATTTGGTACTTAAATATTGATTGATTTTAATAAATTATTGATAAATTATTGGAATTTAGAAATATTTTAGTTTTAAAGATTTCCTTGACATGATTTGGCAAGAGTCTTGCTCTTTCGGGTGATACGATATGTCCCGTTGTTGAAAAAAGATGTTCACTGGACGTCTTTGTAGATAATATTCCAATATATTTATTTGCAATTTTGGTTAAAAATTTGTAACGCTTAGTGCTTGTTTTCGAATATTGAACTGGATTGATCTCAAGTGATTCATTTGGCTCAATAAAAAAATTTCGGACGTCTAACTTAATTAAGTCCATTGTATAAATTGGTGCAGCATTTGAAGATATTCATCGAACATCTTCATAAGCTTACTTTTGAATTGGTTTGTAATTATAAACTTATTTAATGAATTTGAAATTTATGATTTTACTAATTACGGTATAATAAAATAATAGAAATATGAGCACAAGATATATACGATTTTTGTGTGGACTGGGATGAAACTCGTCTTTATACCTAAGGCGGGTAAACGTGTCTGTATCAAGGCAAAGGATTTTAGACCTATCAGTCTAACCTCATTCCTTCTTAAGACACTGTAAAGACTGATAGACCGTCACATCAAGGAAGGACCACTCAGGGAATGCCCTCTATCGGACTCACAATATGTTTATAGAGAAAATAAATCAACCGAAACCGCCTTGCACCACATAGTGGGCGAGGTTGAAAAGGAAAATATGTGGTAGCGGCCTTCCTGGATATCGAAGGTGAATTTAATATCACCTCTATCAACCATATCGATGCTGCACTTCAACTTTATGGAATTCTAGATACTCTGATCAACTGGGTCAGATGTATGCTTGGCAATAGAATCCTGAAGGTTGAATGGAATAACTCTAACCTAGTTGGAACTGTTAATAAAGGCTGTCCTCAAGGAAGATTGCCTTCACCACTCCTGTGGAACCTTGTAGTGGACAGCTTACTGAACTCGCTGAAGCAACAGGGATTCAAGGTCTATGGCTACGCAGATGACGTGGCCATACTCTCGTACGGCCTTTTGCATACACGATTCAAGACAGGCTGGAATCTGGCCTAAACTCGGTTTTGGACTGGTGTCTTTCGAAAGGATTATCTGTAAATCTTAAGAATATACAGGTGATGTACTTCACCAGAAGATACAAGCCCGAAAAAATCACCCCAATTGTTATGGGGGGAAGGTCTCTGCCATACTCGAGTACCGTAAGGTACCTCGGACTCACACTCGACCCGAAGCTCAAATGGGACGCGCACCTCGGGGATAAGAGGCGCCGCCTATTCTCTTCGTTCTGGGCTTGCAGGGGGGCTGTCGGGAAGAGTTGGCTCCTTAAACCTAAGGTGACCCTGTGGCTGTATAAGCAGATCTTACTTATAAGGCTCACATATACTCTGTTAGTCTGGTGGACGAGAGCTGGGCAAGAGTCTGTCGTGGCGCAGCTACTCAGCCTGCAGGAGGGCATGCTGTAGGGAGTGGCTGGGGCCATGAGGACTACGCCGTCATCGGCCCTCGAAAGGGCACTTGGTGTCCTTCCGCTGGACCTGGGAATCATAGAACGGGCCTGGAAATCAGCATACAGGCTCTTGTGTCTCGGAGACTGGCGTCCTGATGACACTGGACATACAAAGATCGACATTCTTCGGGGACCTAAAAAGTCCTAATTCGAAAAATATGTCACTATTGTTCGACATTTCATCACCAGATTATCGAAATCTTTGCATCTCTGTAAATGTAACAAAATAATAAAATGTATGAGAGTTGGTTTAATTGAAATCATTCGGTGAAATTGATTGATTAAAATCATGCTTTATATCAAATCATTTTTTGGGTTAAATCATTGTTAAACTTAAATACTCAAATTATTATATATTGATTACTGATAATATAATAATGATATTGAAATGTTGATTATTAAATATGGTTAATAAAACATTAATCATTATAAATTAGTCATGAAATATTGATTATTAATGATTAATATTGAAATAGAGTTGATAAAACATTAATTACTAATTTTTGATACTCAAATATTGTTTAATGAATATTTTTATTTGATTCGAATTTATTTGATTTCAATCGAATAAATCGATCTTTTCGCTGCTTTCAATAAAAATCATTATATGTGTCAACTCTCTTTTTGGCATTTATAGAAATTAACATATAATCGATACTAATATATAAAATTGAAAATATGTTTGTTTGTTTGTTTGTTTGTTCGTTTGTTTGTTTGTATGTCAATCACGCAAAATCTACCAAACTAATTTTGCTCAAATTTTGAGAGCAACTAGCTGAAATCCTCCAAAGTGCCGTAGGCTGTATAAAATTGTGATATATAAAGTAGTTTTTGAAAAAAAAATTTTTTTTTTCGATTTTGGACCCCCTCCCCTTAGACAGTTGTCAGGCGGTTGTTAGGGGGTTGTCAGGTGGTTATCATGGGGTTATCAGGCAGTTGCCAC
>JABFPJ010006143.1:0-11275 GCA_022817425.1 Gryon sp. ZL-2020
GATATTCTTTTTAAAAATTCCCCCAATTTAAAGTAAAATTTAAACTTGAAATCAGCTGAAAACATCTCTTCATTGAACTTTTATTTGCATTCAAATGTGTGATAAACGTACCCTCCATTTGAAACAAGTTTTTCCTTTTCGGTTTTGTAGAACTTGTATATAAATTATATAATATATATTGTTTGTTTATGTTACTATTTATACCATTTTTGATAAGAAACTACACGTAAAATTTTTACCCTAATTTATAGTAATAACTGAATTAAATCGCCTTATAAAACCATTTTCCCCCAATTTAGGAGAAATTCTTTGTATAAATAAAAGTAATTTTCGATACTTATTATTGTCAGTGTACAAATAATAATAATAATAATAATTTGCGCTTTTGCTTTCACTTTATAGTAAAAGCAAAAGCTTAACACAATAAATATCTTTTCCATGTTGGATTAATATAGTTTTCAATGCTAAAATTAAAAAAAACGACACATGACTTCAACGTCAATCTACTGACATAGGTTTTATTCGATACTTCATTATAGAGATGGGCGCATTCCATTACAAACTAAAATAATAAATAGGCCTTTCTAAAGATAAATAAGAATGGTTAATTATATTAACTTTTTTATTCATCCTACACTACGACAATCTTTTATCTTTATATTTGTAATGGAATGTGCCCATCTCTGCTTCACTATTGATGAAGCAATATTTTTATGTGAAATTAACTCATCAATTTGCACAATCCAATGTAAATTAATGTGATTGTTGATTACTAGAACTTGCAATTTAGGCTATATATACTAATTCAGTTATTGTGATTACTCTCACTAACATAAAGACTGACTCCTAAAATCGTCATTTATGCATTTTCTTATCTTACAGCACCTTATTATAAAAGGTTATGAATGAAATAAGGAACATGATTACTATTATGACAAAACTATGCATGTTTAATCTCGTTTTAAAATCATTTTAAAATAACATAGTCATCATGAAGCGTCAACATAAGGTATTCAACATTATTTGTTATACTGTTTTAATGTCATTATAATATCCAATCTAGATAAAAGAAATATCGTTATTAATTCAATATTTAAAGCTGCGAAGCAATTTTTTGCATAAAATAATGATTCTCATTTTCTGTTTCACGATTAAGATGATAATAATCATTCGAGATTATTGATTGGCCATTGAATGAATAATTGGCTCCGTCTTGTAATTTATTTTACGACATTCTTATGTACAGCTTTGCTCGTCTCCTTAATTTAAATTTCACTGTTTGTTTGCAAGCTTTGGTTTTGTTTTGTTTGTCTTCGAGGGTGAGAAGTCCAAGACTTTGTCCAAGTTCGTTTACAAGTCCCTCGTTAACTCGTGCCAGAGTCTTCCAGTGTGAAAAAACAATATGATGAATTGTTTTTGGGTTGCTCAGTGACTAAGTATTTATAAGGGGGTTGATTATACTAGTAATGGCATGCGCCATATTTGAACTCCTATAATGGCTACTATTCTAGTCTTGTGGCGCAAACGTGAATTGCATAATAACATTAAACTCGACTTGTCTGTACCCAAAGTGTTTAACAATGTATATTTGGATTATGTAACGATTTTCTTAAAGCTGATATGTTATTAGTTAGTATTACTATAAAAAATATATGAATTAGAAAAATAATGTCTTATTTACTTACTTACTTTTACCATTATTATGTTCTTATTCATTTATTTTCTTTTGCAAATTATAGTATAAAGAAACAATTGTAATTATATATTCTTAATTTTCATTACATTATGTGGCAAATTACATTTCAACCGCGTGTCAGTCAAAGTCATGCACAAACACAAAGCTGACATATAACAGTGACAATTATGTTGCGATGACATGAAAATACTGTATAGTAATCAAATATGCTTAATGAAAAATTAATTATGTTTAATTTTTATGTTGTTCATCCAATATCACTTTATTAATTTCAAATCTTCAATTGAAAATAAAATGCTAATCATTGCTTTCTAATAAATTACACAATCAATATTTGCCATCTCACTGTGTGCATTATGTAATTATAGAAACGTATTATATTTGAATAATTTTCTTGAAATTGTAATATTTAGATAAACATAAAATTATTAATATATAATTAAGTAAAAAATGAAATATACACATTAAAATAATAGAATATATATTGAATGAATCATGAAAAATTATTAATGACTAAAGATTTAATTATGAATTAAAAATTATAGAGCGGAAGAAAATAAGAAAACGATTCGTTTAACTTAATTAATAAAAATTATTTATATTTTTCCCTAGTCTTTTCGAATCGCTTGAATTAATTATTATTAGATTTACTTTTCATTATTAATTCGGTGGGTTTTTGTGCATTGACTTATTTTATTGTGAAAATTATATGGAAAAATCAATTCAATCATAAGCGTTAGTAATGGTTTTTCAACTTATAATGAAGCCAACTAAAGTATCATTTCACAGCAATATAAACTGCCCAATGTGACCTTTTATTGCCAGGATCCAATAGCATCAGACCACTGGGAATAATATCCAGTCCGACTGACCAAGCAAAATGGGTTATAAAGACTCAGTAATAAAACTTAGATTACAAAAAGCTTAAAAACAAGCTTTATTAGTGAACTGTCGCTTTATTCTGGCGTAAAGATATTAAATTTATCATGTCAACTGTATATATACAATCATTTAAATAAGTTGTTTTCAAAAAATCATTTAAATGTATAAAGATGAAAAAATAATATGACAAATTCTACTGTTTAGAGTGTATGCTGACTAGAAAATGCGAAAAAAAGAACTTACTATTTTATATTAAAAACACTATACAATTATGTATAATTGATGAAATTGTGTATTTTTTATATTGAAATGGAGTGAATTTCGTCAATATAAGTATATTTTAAAAATGCTATACATTAACCACCAATCTCTGTCCAATTAAAATGCAGTTATTTTGTCTTTTCTGTGAATTGTAGCTGTTGTTGTAAAATTTGTTTTCTCTCGTCCATGAATTTATCGACTTTTTCCGAGGGACACCAAAAATCACATCAGATTGAAATTGCATCGTGCATAGACTACCGTCGTGCGGATTTACTCGAATCATCTAAAGTTACGAGACACTCGATCTTTGGAGATCTGAATATACGTAGGTTCGTGCATAAAAGCACACATGACTGCGAGCAGTTAAGAGGCTTCGATGGTCGATAAACCCCTCTCGTCACGCTAAACGGCTGTCCATAGTCACGATGTAACTACACAGCGTCTCATTGTCATGGTGTCTCGCTTAATAGGAAGTTCAACGAGAAACCTACGTCTTTATACTTTGTGAACTCATCATACATCGTTCGTAAAGCATTCCAAAACACTACTTTGATGGATATTATAACTTTCAAAGCTATATCTCTTGTTGCATAATGGTCAATGATTTTCAAAGTTGTAAAACCATATTGAGAATAACTCTTTCTTTTTCTGTTTAATACAATGATATTAATGAGATTTGAAAATGCTACTAATTGCGAAAATGGCGAATCCATATATTTATTAGGTTAAATGTCCAAAAGTTGTTTTGTCGGAGTTTTGTTTTTTTCGGGTTTTTTTGTCAAAAGTTGTTTTAACCCACTCCCCCCCTCAATTATATTATATTTTTTGACAACTTATGCTAACTTTCGTTTTGTTTCGAATTTAAAATCTGGGAAAAGGGCATTGCAGACCCAATTCTACCCAAATTGGGTCAAGTTGTTCTTAGATTTATAAATTGTAAATTTTATTACAATTTTATATTAATTTTTATTAGACTTTTATTAAGTGTGTTCAACTTTAAATATAATACAGCATAAATTATTCACATTTAAAATTCATTATATATTTATAATTCACATAATATTCAATTATATTTTATTTATTCTATCCATAATTTATTTTATATGCATATTGTATAATTATAATTCAGAATAATTTTCGAATAACAATTATACCTATTTTTCATCAATTTTTAGTTCAAATTTGTCGAAGGTATGTATAATTATACACGAGTATTACAATGGTAGAACATTTAAATATGAATACCGGATACACGAATAAATTTCACATATCTGCGAGCAAATAAGAAGCAAAAAAATATGCAGATAATTAAAAAAATCTTCATTTCATATGCCCTATTATTCGTACTATTTTTTTATGCACTGTAGGTAATAATTGCATTAAAAGTTAGCTCCGTAATTTCACTAAGATTTTTTTAACATTTGAAATAAGAATAATTTACATAAGAAAATTGTTGTTATAATTATATTTGTAAATGATCTATTTTTTGAGATTAAGATTCAACATAGTAATTGAAAAAAGTTTTCATGAATTTCAAATCCACGTAATGTGAAATTTACAGCGAATTATTTATCCAATATTCGAATTTTTGGCAATATTCTAACAAAAAATCAAAAAATACGTTTTACTACACGATATCTATTTTTAATTTAAAAATAAGCATGAATTGAATGAAATATCATTGTAATGTTCTAAATTAACATGAAAAAAAGAAGAAACCATTACACTACAGTTAAGCATTTTTGCATTTAAACATCGCAATATATAGAAATTATAAGAACTCAGATAAACACAAATTAAACTGATTTTCTCAAATTCTAATTTCGCATATTTCAAAATACTACAATTAAAGACTACGACGTCTGAAAGCATACATTTAAAATTACGTGATAACTTCAAATCATTCATCCTAGTGCTGATTTTTCGCTAACCTCTGTTTATAAATTCAATTAAATCTCCTAATAACGAAGCGAATCTTTCGTTGTGAAAATTTGTTGTTGTTCAAATTCAGAATTTAATTGCATTGCAGTGTCATCAGGTATGATCGCGCGAGATGACACAACCAATTTCCTCGGCTTCTTTTGTGCATAATTACTTTCTCTTACGTAATTGAAGTGACACAAACAAATGGTCTGACATAGTGAGTCGACAAAGCAACCATAAACACATGGTGTACGCATTTATTTGTTACGTATATCTATGTTCACTGCTGTTTTGGACAGTAGTAAATTCAGGACAAGTTTACACTCGAGCATCATAATTAACGCTGTTCCCTTTGACAGTTGTCGTATCATTTCGTGCTTACTCTTCACCTCAAGAAAGAAATTTTGATTTCAGATTTATTACTGTAGTCCTTTAAAAATGCCATAATATCATAATGTCTTCACGAAAGAAACTGAAAAATAAAGTAAAAAATAGAGAACGAGAAAAGGAATAAATTAAAACAGATGAAACAATAGAAAGGGAGAGTAAATTGCTTACTCTGCTTTATCCAATTTAATCGTTCATAATTGGAAACATTTGAACGAAACGACTATCTTACGCCAAAAGTTATATTCGTTACGTTGGGAAATTCAGCGGGCCGTGTAATTGTAGCTATTCTCTCTGATTTAATTCGGATTGGATATTAAGTCGATACGTTGTTTGTATAAATTATTGATACGCGCTTTATGAAAAATGTTCGCACGATAAATTGGACGGTTGTTAATACATTCGGGGCCATTATTGAAAATAAGTAGTAATTGGTAATATCATTCCGTTTTTTGTATCCGTGCGGAATGCTTTCCACGCGCTCTGATATTAAAGACATTAATCTTTTGACGAAGCGGGTTTCATAAAACGTTGCCGGTAATGCGTTTAATTTATTTACATTTATTACATCTTTTTACATTTTGTCGACAACATGATTATTCATATTGACGGCGGTACGTCAGTAATTTGCCTGATTTAAATCAATAGAGTTGAAATTTCATTTCGAGAAAAAATATTTATAATTTTCTTCATCGTGAAAAAATTTACAAAAAATTTTTTTTACTCAAAGTGTGTTTCATTATGATTAGTGGTTTGAGAATAATCTGTAATTTTAATAACACAGTACTTTTATGATTGATTGACAAAACAAAACAAAATTTTAGTTTAGTGTCTTTAATTTTTAACAAAAATTATAGATGAAGCACACATAACTTGTACTTTTATTTATTACTTCATATCTAAAGATTTATATTGTCAATTTTGCAGTCAAATATATTTTGCATTTGCTCTGTTTTTACATATTTTAACTCAATTAAATTTTTTAATAAAAGATCACTTTTCTAGCCTCCAAATTTATTTAAATTTATCAGGCAGTAAAATTTCATACCACTTCTTTGATTTTTTCTATCGATATTAAAAAAATTTAACTAATCATAATTTTTAAAAACAAATAAAAAATATGATATAAATATAGTTTACAATTGAAATATGTGATTAATATACACGTTTTCAATTAATATTTAATGCGACTTTTTCATTAGTTTATTTCATCTTCGAAAATATTTACGAAACAAAGTATATTCGTTGTCTCTTAATATCTCAGTAGACACCAGTTTGAATTCGAAATGAGAATAAATATAATTATAGATTCCTCATTTAACTCTTTCGTTGGTGCTTATAATCAATTTGCAAAAGATTTTAATTAAAAACTGCACTCTCTCGCTGATTAATTGAATATATATTAATGTTTGTCAAACAAATCTTACGTAATATAGAAAAAAATGCAAATAAGCATAATTATCGTAATACACTATATTGAATGTTGTAGAGGAAAAGCTTTGAAGTTAAGTATTAATTGTTTCGGAGTTAAAGTACTCAATTTTAAATCCGCCATATATTCAGATATTATGGAGGATCACATAGCATTTAAAATTCAACTATTTTAAATATATGGGTCATTCCACGTAAAAAAATTAAAATAAAAAGTGATGTTTCTGAAAAATTCTGAAATTGTAGTATATCAAAGTATTACTAAAAACTAATGAAAAAATAATTAAATTAAAATAAATTGAAAACAAATAATTACACGTAATATAAGGAAAGAAATAATAAAACGCCAATTATTGCGTTTATATAGATTTATGTAATTAATTTATAACTCAACTGCAAAAAAGTTGCAGTTCACTATAAAATTTTAACCACTTATTCTACACGAAGTTTGTATAATTATTATAATGAAGGTGCACCTAAAATATTATTAAACTGTTAAATAATGGATGAATCATTTGATCATAAAATCATCATAAGATCAATTTGGTGGTTATATTTATATAATTACTCATGAGAATTTTTCAAAAACGTCACTTTTTATTTTGAGGAAGATTACGATACACTGTACAATTGTACACATAACCATTTATATACGGTTTTTGTACGCCTTTTCAATCGTGCAATGTTCGATTGTACAATATTCGATCGTGCACAATTTCAGTTGTGCACTGTTCTTTCTTACACCGTACGATCGTACATTTTGTTTCGAGCAAAATTGACATTAATAAAGCAATGTTAACATTATACACAATATTGTGTATCTAACATGCATTTTTGCACGATCGAACAGTGCGAAATCGTAATCTTGCTCTTATTACCAAAATACATCAATCTGTACCAATTACATTGATAAATACTGCAGAATAACGTAAAACTTTAAATTACAGTAATACATGTAACCTTAATAAAATTAACCAATCACAGGGCGTCAGGGCGAATTTCATACAAAACCAAAGTCTAACCGTACCAATGAATGCTTAAAATTGAATAAATGGTTTTTAATTAATTAATTTTAATAAATTTTTGGTGTCTCAATCATCAAAAATGTTTCAAAATGAGACATTTGTTTTCATATTGCATATACAAATAAAAAATAGTTATATTTGGAGTTAATCATATTTTATATCAAGCAAATAAGAATATGTTTTCATTCCAATCATAAAACACTGTAAAGTTATAAAAATGTTTTATAACTTTACAATGAGTAAAGTTATAAAAGTCAAAAAGTCAAAAATAAGTTATATAAACTTATTTTTGACTCGGATTAACTCCGTGGTTTTTATAATGTACCTGATATTGTATTTTGTAGGAATTTTTCCGAATAAAGTACATAAAAATAATTCAAAATCCGTAAGTTGTCGTGGCAAAATAATGAGCTCAAACATAATCCCAAAGGCTTATATTAAGGGGATATTAATAATTCAAGGCAAATCGCTCGCATTTGGGTCATTAAATTTCCCTTGCATGTAGCTCCTATTCGAGATCAATGGTACGTTGAATTGCACGTTATTTTACATATTCGGGGCCAGCCCCCAAAGAAACCGTATAATCCATCCAGCAATTTCAGTCTAGTCAAAGCGAACGAAACGAATCGAAACAATGCGATCAGTTTATTTCTGCAACGTTGAATCATTGCTCTATTTTCCTTTTCTCTCACCCTCTCGTAGACTTGAATTTCTTTTTCGACATTTCCGTATGAATATTGATATAGAGACCCGCTGAGAAACTAAAGAAGGAACTCACTTAAGACAAGTAAGGCAAATTTATCGCGCTTTGTAATTCACATAAAAATGTTATATTCGGTACGAGTTGCTGATTTGGAATACGTACTGTTTACAATGATTAAGAAATTATAATAACAAACGATGAAATGGATCAGGCGTGAGACATATTTGAACCCCATTATTAGTTAATTATCTTTAATTAATGAGATTGCGTGTGGATAGTCTTTTACGAATGAAATGTACCGAACGGGTAATCTAGAAAGCAAAAAGATGTTAGTAGCTTTTATACGTAGCCGTTAATCGTTAATACATTTCATTTTTTGCAACGTTTATCTATCCAATGAAAATAATCTACTTTACACAATTTTTATGCTGTACACTCTTAAAACACGTTTTTTGGATGGAAACAAAAATTCTTAGACGAAAACAAATTTTATTTTTAACTAAATAATAAGAGTGATTTTGTTTTGAACCAAGAAAAAACATCTGGGACTAAAACAAAATAAAGGCTTCTTATATATGAGGCAATTATTTTTAAGAGTGTAATACATGATGAGATTACAAAAACACCATATTTCATAATATGTTAATTGATAATAATTATTATTATCTTAACAAATGCATATCATTTAATGATAGACTGTATATAGTTAAAAGTATCATTCTTGAAATAATGTCGCAATATTTAATTGGATATATCCAAAATTAAGTATTCACTTCTGATGCGATTTGAAACTCTTGTTATGCGATTTTTATATAATACAAATAATAACAGGGCATATGGACAAAATGTACATTATTATTTAAATTTTCGGTTAAAATTTATTTAATGTATTCAAATTAACATTTGAATACATTAAATAAATAAATTTGAATTAAAAAATAATATAATAATAAATAAATTTAAATAAATATTTTAATTTTCGGATAAAATTTAAATAAAATTCAAACTAAAAAATTTAATAATAAACAATCCATGTATATTAAAAATTATATAGGGCAAATGCATACATGTCTTTCTTGTAATATTAGAGTTCGGCATGTGAAAATCACATGCTAGGATAAGATTTTCACATGATGGTGTGGTATTTGCACATGACCTATGAAGGTTACATGCATATCATGTAGATTTTCCTCTCGAAAGCCTTACTTACAATTGTTACATTCCGTTTATTTTTGCTTTATCAAACATACAGGGAAATTATCATTAAAATATTTTAACATTGTGAATAATATTTCAAATCAATATAATTTCTGAATAACTCATAATAAATAATAATAATAATACAATTGCAATTAATTTTGAAATACGAATAGTTTTACCATGCATTATCAAGAATGGAGAAAATTAATTACTTAATTATTTATGCAAAATTTGGAATAGACTGTCAATTATTTATAGAGTCACTGTATGCCAATTTAATGTATGACATCTTTTTAGAAATATTTAATATATGATTCTTTACGCGGAAAAAAAAGTGTACGGATCACAGTTACTGTAGAGAACTCTTCTATAATCAGTGGTTAAAATTTGGAAAACAATAAACCTATTTTAAATGTAAAAAAAATTAAACCACTAGACGCAAAATAATGTATATTAGGCACTAATAAATGTTTGATTTTATTAAGGAGGTTGGGGTATGAACTAATTGAACGATATGATTTTGTATATAAATAAATGAAGAAATTACAAAAATATATTTATTTCAAATTGTATGATATTTAAAATGAAAATTGAACTTATATGATTTATTATAAAGTCTTACAAAATGTAATATATTTTTTAGATTTGGAGAAACAATTAATACATATGAAAGGAAACCAATATTACTGAATACACAAAAACCCCTTACGGACGAAAATATATCCAAATATATATACAAGATATAAAATCTATATTTCATTTATATCCAAGATATATATCAAAGTATTTGAACTTGAAAATATAGACAAAATATAGGCGATTATATATCTAATACATATAAAAGCGGCAATAAGTATAATATCCAGTCTATATAATTTTGGATATATCTTCGTCCGTAGGGGACAAAAAAATATTTTGAAACAATAAGCGATTTCAATAGTAGATTGATTTAAATTTAATAATTATATTTTATTACTTACTTCATTCTATATCAATTTAGTATTCAAACTTGTACAAACGAAACAGAGATAATAAAACTCCACGGAATCTTGAATCTAACCTATTTTTTAGAATTACTGAACGAAAAATGTCAAAAGAAAACTGTTGAATCATTTCAACCATACAATTTGGTTCACCGTAATATATTTAATATACATAATACGGACAAGCAAACGCTATATAATGGTATAATAACAAAACAATTATCTTTTAATAATTATGCAATAAAGAAATAAATTAAATATAGAGGCATGTTTGTTAGACAAAAAAAGTTTCATATACATAATAGTACATTACGCAACAAGGGAGATGAAATCGGGAATAGTATATTTTGCACCAAGGGAGATGAAAACAGAAATTCATTTTCCCGAGCGGAATTTACAAGCCGAGCCGAAGGCGAGGGTTGTAACCGCGAGGGGAAAGAATTTCCGTTCATATCCCATGGTGCAAACGATACTTTTCGTCACAAGGGAACAAAAAATACAGTTTTTCGAAAACTCCCTAGGGAGAGAAACTCCGCTCTGGAAAATGAATTTCCGTTTTCATCTCCCTTGGTGCAAAATATACTATTATTGCTAGTATAAACATATCTTAAGAAACATACTGATATGTTTACGTCTAATATGGCATTATTTTGCATATACACTCACAGCACAAATGTATTTATTTTAAAAATACTGTAGTTTTATTTATATTCTCTTAATATTAATCAGAAATTGATTTAGAAGAAAAATAAATCGTTTTAACATAAAATTTGAATGATTTACT
>JABFPJ010006144.1:0-11273 GCA_022817425.1 Gryon sp. ZL-2020
TATTAAAATGCATCGACGTTGTTTTAGAAAGACATTGACGCATGTTGACATTGGCGGTGCTACTCTAACTAACGTAACGACATAAGAAAAAGTGCAAATTCAGAATTAATTATCTCGAAAACTAAAGCGGTAACAAATGCTGAAAAAAATCATGTATACTTATTTAACCTATAGAAATGTTTCGACTAAATTTCAAGCAAATCCTAGATTATTGAGGTTACGGATTTTCTACCTTAATATCAATGAAATTTTTATTTTTTGGCCCAGTCTATTGTAGACTTTTAGCCGTCTTCAGGACCTGGGTCAGAGTTCTCGAGTCCAGTGTTATCATTAACTAATCGTTTCAACTTTGCCTCTAGAAAGTCCTGTTCGGTCGGAACCGCGAATAGAATAGGTGGGAGGGGCATTTCTTCTCCTCATACATATTTGATTGACATCGTATCACAATATCGAATGTCAATGTCAATAGACAATACAATTTTGATTTCATAAAATTCTAATTAATTCATCAAATTTACTTTATACATAAAATCATAAAATTTAATAATTTCAAATATAAATTATTACTAAATATATAATAATAATAATAAAATATACTCCAATTTCTCACAAGCTTAAATCAGATTATACAGAAAAAAATAATAAGTAAAGAACACATGTATGATTTATTTGAACAATTTCGTTTGACAAAGTTAAATGTATCTTCATTTCAATTGAAGATGAAGAATCATTTAAAATGAGTGTTATAAATGTATATAGGTACAAAGATATTCAGAACTGACTTAACAGCATTTCATGTTAAGGGGACTAACTCATTTTAAAAACGAAATGCGCAACGAAGATAAAAATGGGATATACAGGGTGGACCAAATGAGAATATGAGTAAAAATATTTCGAAAACCACGTATCGCATCAAAAAAAAGTGGTATTAAAAGTTGTTCATCTCGACGGGGGACATCCAATGATACCAAATTCGACCTTTAACCCCTTACCCCCTAGGGGGTGGGCGGTAGGATATAAAAAACTTAAATAGGAACCCCAATTTTTTATCGCAGATTCAAATTCTCCAGAAAAAATTACATTGATTTGACCTATGATGTAAGTCATTTTGGTCAATTGACGGCACTGCAATCGAAAAAATAAAAAAAGTCCAAAAATTGCTTCAAAATTAGGGATCTCTTTTAAAACATACCTAATATCTATAAAATCAGAGTAGATAAGAGTGATACTTAAATTAAAAAACTACTTTTAGCGTTACCCAGGAACAACGAAATGGACGTAGTAGTTTTCTGTCCCCTTTGGGGTGCTTGATTAACGTGAGTCTCCTTGCTTCTCACGAATTAGGGTGCTTTTTAAATGTTTGTTTTCTTATCAAATTTGCACTTCTGCTTCAAAATTAGCCACGAAGATATTTTTCGAAGTTAGCCTCTCCAGCTTAGATACACAAGTTCAATCTTCTGTAAAAATTATCAACAGTTTGCAGCAACACATCACGAGGTATAGCTGCACAAGCTGTTCTGATACGTTGTTTCATATCATCTCTTGTTGTTGGCTGTCGCTCACACACTGCACCTTTACGCATGCCCCACAAAAAAAAGTCAGGATGTGTTAAGTCAGGTGAACGAAAAGGCCACAAGAACGGTCCACCACGTCCAATCCACCGACCAGGAAATCGCAAATGCAAAAAGTTTCTAACGATAATAGCGTTATGAGATGCTGCACCATCCTGTTGAAACCACATTCTTTGCCTACATGCTAAATCTACGTCCTCCATTAATACACCAAGATGGTCTCTAAGAAGTTCTAAATAAGAAGCCCCTGTTACATTTCCCTCAAAAAAGTAGGGACCAATTAAATATCCATTTACAACACCACACCAGACCATTAAGGACCATCGATGTTGATGGTCAACAGCTCTATGCCAATACGGATTATTTTCAGACCAATAGTGGCTACACGCTAAATAAAAGTGTAATAAAAATTATTGTAACTTCTAATAAAAATTACTATACCATTTATGAATCTGAGGACAACTCGACATCCATGGAAAAATTATTATATTTTATGGGAAAAACTAGAATATGGTATAGTAAAAAATGCTATATGATAGATCAATTTTTATCATGGGATTGAATAGAAACTATAATATGGCATAATAATTTTTACTATACCATATTATATTTTTCATTTTATTTTATAATATTCTCTTACATTGGTATCGAGTTGTCCTCAGATTCATATAATCTGAGGTACTTGAATACATATATAATATCATATATTATATATGATATAGTAATTTTTATTAAACTTTTATTTAGCGTGTATTGTGTCTATTGAGTTGTCCGTTGCTTCTAAACGTAGCGTCATCACTAAAATGAACATATCTAAAAAAAAGGATCGTGAGCAATCCTTTGCAAAGCCCATTGGCAAAATTGAATCCGTGCTTGCATATCCGCTTCCGTTAATGCTTGAGTTAGTGTTATATGGTATGCATGGTATTTTCTGGCTTTTAAAATTCTCAAGATTGTCGTTTTTTGAATTCCGGTTTGTCTTTGTATTTGACGGCTGCTAATATGGGGATCCAAATGAGCGCACGCAAGTACAGTAAGAATCCGTACATCATTTTCATCGTTCTGATGTTCATGATTTTGACGAGTTAGGCGTCCATTTCGTGCTCTTAATGTAAGATCACGAATAGTCACGGTAGTTGGATGTCGTCTGTTTTCAAAACGTTGAGCATAGAGTCGGGCAGCAGCAGCATAATTATTTTAACATTCACCTAAAACCAAAATCATATCAATAATCTCCGTAGGAGTATAATGAGCCATGTTTTGAAAAAAAATATTACCAATTTTCTTGATTCTCTCAAGATGTTTTCAGTTCTGATTCTAAAAGAAAAATGAGCTCTGACCGCACTGCACGTCCTTTTACAGTCAACCGTAATTCGTCAAACACCCACAGTGTCGTGTCGAACGATCGTCTTTTTATTTTGATGGAAGGAGGCAACCTTTTAAGAGAGATACCTATTTTGAAGCAATTTTTGGACATTTTTTATTTTTTTGATTGCAGCGCCATCTACCGACCAAAATGACTTACATCGAAGGTCAAATCAATGTAATTTTTTCTGGGGAATTTGAATCTGCGATAAAAAATGGGGGTTCCTATTTAAGTTTTTTATGCCCCACCTCCCACCCCCTAGAGGGTGGGGGGTTAAAGGTCGAGTTTGGTATCATTGGATGTCCCCCGTCGAGACGAACAACTTTTATTACCACTTTGATCCGATGCGTCGTTTTCGAAATATTTTCACTTATATTCTCATTTGGTCCACCCTGTACAAATGGAAAATATGATTAAACTGTCCATTTGTTCGTTATTTATATAAAATACGAATAAGGAAATAATCTCTTTTTAAACAAAAAAATAATATTTTTAATGTTTACAAATATCTTAAAATGAAACGTTTAGGAGAATTAAATAATTAAATAATTGTATTTTATTAATGGTACAATGTATTTAGAATAAATCGGAATCGTTCTATCTCAAATGTATTTTATTTTTAATATACAGATAGAAAATATATTTCGAAAATACATATAAACAATAAATGCATTATAATTTTTTACTTTAAGAATATATTTGTTCGAAAAGGAATAGTATATAATCAAATTTATTTTACGAATATATTTTTGATCCTCTGGATTATCTTAAGAAGTAATTATATTATTATTTTGTTTGACGATGAAAATTTCACGTAATAAAATAAACTTAACGAATGTTGACATTTATAATCATAGTATAAATTAATTACCCAGTTAATTGAAACATTTCGTCATTACAATTCAATTCTTGATCCACTTAATTACTCGATATGAGATTAAATGGTTTATTTAACGTGACATACATATATTCGATAATTATTATTTCAATAAAAATAATTCGGATAGAGACGAAAACCCAGGATGGAAATTTTCATTAGATGAACTAAGCAACAAAAGCGAGGCGTAGCTCGTTGTACGGGTTGACTTTAATGGATCCGCGTTTGATCACAATAAAGCCAACGCATAAACTATACCCACCTGTGAACCGCGATTATATCTCCGACGATAAGCAGACACCCCACTTTACAAATATGGATCATCTATTCGCTCGTTGATAAATATTTTATTGATTCTGCCATCAGTC
Organism: Gryon sp. ZL-2020; assembly: GCA_022817425.1. Classification (NCBI taxonomy): domain Eukaryota; kingdom Metazoa; phylum Arthropoda; class Insecta; order Hymenoptera; family Scelionidae; genus Gryon; species Gryon sp. ZL-2020. The sequence continues at coordinate 4,183 of JABFPJ010006144.1, forward strand.
AGGCATTATTATCTGTCATGGTGATTCAATTTCCGTAGGGACATTTGCATTTTATGGAAAATATGCCGATACTTATGTTGGATTTTTTAGCGCAAAAATGTATATTTCATTTACTTCGAAATTCATTACAACGCATTCAACTTACAAATTACCATCGACTAGTATTTCTCGAAACATTTTTCAAATATTTCGTCTTGTGAAATAATTAATTATACATTCTTTTTTTTCACAAAATCATTTTAATTATTTTTAATTATATTGCTGATGCATCATTAATATCAGCTATTTCAATTTAACGTAATAAAACGTTAATATTAATAATAGAAATTTTGATTTCGAAATTAGTATCATTTATTATAATATAAAGGTATTACAAAATCATAAAGTTGCTAAGTGATGAAAATGAAATTTTTCCATATTTATCAGCAAATATTTAATGAGATTGTTTTGTTTTTGGATTGAACGCAACTGCCGACAGCGTTGGAATAATTGAAGAGTATCGAGTGGGCGTATTCCGAGTTAAATTATTTGTTGGAATATACATTTCGTGCAGGCTTTTGATGCTTAAAAATAAAGTTTATGCAGAATATCATAGATATCAGATGCAATAGTCAATTATGTTCTGCTAAAAATAACACGGATTGACTTCAGAATTCACTGGACAATTATCAGATATGTTAAATTTAATTAATGCAACAATTTCCATTTCTGTTGAAAATAAATTTAACTATATATGAAATGTAACTTGGAAAATAATTCGTCCAAAATGAACGAAATTTAACGATCCATTATTACATCTAGTTACAAATTAATTAATATTTTTGAAATTGTAATATTTTAACTTAGTAATAAATCAATTATTACTGATTTCAAACAATATATATTAAATTCATAAATTGAAACATTCTGTATTTTTTCATTCGTATAATTTATATTTATTCTTAAACGAAAATTCCAATGTGCAATCGCATAAAAATCTAGAACTGTCGATAGGATATTCAGATAATTGGCATTTGATTCCGGATAATTCACTTATGCGCAATTTTCACTGATACGCAAACGTTCATAACAATTTAATGAATGAATAATGAAAATATACGCTAAGTAATAACAAATGAGTCAATATGTTTCATGAAGAAATACTCTTTTTACTCGTTTATGCTGTACGATTATTGTTCCTTCGTTTTCTGTAAGTCACGCGATATTTATTCCACGATCTACAAATGATCAAGCTGCAATAGAAAAAGTTTGAATGAAACGTAATAAACTGCGCGGCTTATATATTTCGCTTAAGAAGAAGTAGGGCGTTGAAATGAACTGATTTTACGACGTCTTTCTGCTGAAAAATATATAACGATGGAAATAAAGATGATGAAAGGCGCAGAAAGATCCTTTACAAAAATGCAATGGAAATCTAATATACAGATCTGTAATGAGTGATAGGCTTTAGATTCGAGAAATCGATTGATCGCCGCAAACTGTACCGACGAGTCTTGAAAAATGTTATCCCAACTCATCTTCCACATCTTGAAGCGACAAAGACATTGATTATGTCCTGTTATTATAACGTAATAATTGTTTTATCGATTAAAAATGTGCGCGGAAACGATGCAATTCTTTGCAAGCTTTTTAATCTGGTTTTGCGACTCATTTTTTATTTATTCCGAAGATAGTTAATGGGACAAAATTATGATCATATTTCGTTAAATATGCTGAAAATATAAAACGCAAGACAACTTAAATATCATTATCAACAAAATTGTTTTTCAAGTTCATTTTCAAATTTTTGAAAATTTTATTTATTTACTACACACAGAGAAAGCTTTACTTGAATCAATTAAATTTGCTTAAGAAACTATTTATTGAACTTTCTAAATCTGAATAAGTGAAATTCACTCATAATAACTCAATATACGCACTTAAAATAAGTCCAGATTCTTTTTTTTATTTGATAAGTAAAAGACTCTGGATTTATTTTGAGTGCATATTCACTTGTTGTGAGTGAGTGAATTTCACTTATGCAGATTTACAGAGAAAATAAACAAAGTTTAGTTGTTTTGACCCTAAATTTTATTTGTTAAAATAATCTTTTCTATGAGTATATAACATCTGCTTTATTTGTTTTTTGTTTTTCAATTTTTTAATTTAATTATTTTTATTTAACTTGATTTTTAAATCTTGTCCAAATTTATTTTATGTTAATATTGTATAATTTATATATATAATTATATATAAATTTATATATATATAAATTTATATATAAAATTATATATAAATAAACAAATTCCAACTACATTTATTAATAAATGATAAATACAAAGAAATATCATATAATAATGATCTAAAGTGTGAATAATTTCTGGAAACAGAACACCACATTTTAACCTTCTGATGAAGACAAATAAAATTGTCGAAACGTTAAAGACCGATTAATTTATTAAAGTCCAACAATCCTGGCGATAATTATACAATATTAACATTAATTATTTTTAATTTACTTTATTTTTATTTGTTATTATTTTATTATTATTTATTTTATTAATTGTTTTTGAAATAATTTTATTTCTTTGCTAAGTGTCTTACTAAGCTTCAATGTTAACTAAAACATTATTAACTAAATTAACTAACTTAATTAAAGAAAAAACATAATTAACTAAAAAAAACTTCGCTCAATTTAAAAAAAAACTTTAAAAACAAACCAATCTGAAAGATACTTGGCACGGAAAATAAGAATTTGAGAGTGGATTACTTCTATTGCTAGATCGTATCACTCCTTTGTGATTGGCTCAGTGAATAGTTTCATGCGGAGAAGCATAAAACACACACAGTTGTGTTTTAAGGTTAGGACCTTAAAAAGTGCTAGAATAGATATTGTTTTATTTTCCGTGTTTAAATCAATACAATGTATGTACTTTCTCTTTATTTGCTAACACAATATAAAATAAACTAACATTTATACAACAATATACCATAAATATATGACCACTGCTACCAACAATTTGACGTTAGCTTGACAAAATAAATTAGTTTCCTTATTTATAGTTTATACAATTGGACATTTTGACCATTTAACCTTTTTTATTTCGGAAGCTTTAGATTTCTTGAATAATTTCGACCTATTTTCATATGTCCGAAAACAATATGATAAACAATGAGAAATGCTTATGTTTACATATATTGTAAACAAGGACAAATGAACATATGAAAATAGCGTATTAACACGAAATTCTGAAAAATTGTGAGATGTACCATGAAAACAATTAAAAAAATAGTGTACCACTAATGGGAAATTGCTTAAATTAGTGTAACTGTTAATTTTTACTCATTTAACTATACATTTTTTAAATATGTAGTATATGATTTTATTATTACTGTATTTCTGATAATTATTTATGTTCACTTTATGATTTATATCACAGGTATTTATGTTGGAATAAATAAAGTGGTAGACTTTTTATTTATTATAAGTATAAATGTTTATTTGTTTAAGTATAAATTTTACTTGTAACCAGTTTCGTCATCTGGACAAGAATGAAACAGTGAAAGCTTCGTGCTCAAAAAGGAGAATAAGCATGTGTGGTGCGTGGTTCAGAGGGAGCCACCTATAATATATGAACCACCTATAGTACCTGTATATTCAACAATTTCCATTAATAAATAATTATGTAAAAGGAGCTGAAAGGATGAATAAACAATTAAAACAAACAAAATTTTTATAAAATGATATATATAAAAAATGCATTTTTTATATTTTCATGAAAAATATAAAAACTCTATTTTATATATATAAAAGTATATAAAAATTATATATAATATATAAAATATATATATAACTTATATTAAAATGCGGCAATAGTTAGTATAAAATAAAATAAAATATAAAATTGTTGTTTATATCTTCGTCCGTGAGGGTTATGATTCATATAATCATCGGTTTTAGAGTGCAGTGTAAAAAATAGATAGAAATACACTCAAAACGACATCTGTGATTTTACAGTACGTTTTCCAGTTAATATCACTTTAAAATAACACAAAAAAATGTATTATTACAGTATTTTATTTGTAATGTACATTATTTAAATTAAAAATACAGTTCTACTGTGAAATCTATATTAAGAATTAAAATATAGAAAGTAAACTTACTGTAATTTTACAATGTAAAGTTTTGAGTGTATGTTAAGAAATGTGAAAGTTTGCCGAATATTTTCTGTAAATAATAGTTTTTAATTCTTTATAATTACTATATGTTTAATAATCGATGCCTTATTGTAAATGATGTTCAGTTTTTACTTAAAATCGTGTTAAGAAAATATTTTAAAAATATAAAAACAAACAAATATAATGAAATGTTACGATTAATAAAAAACATTCTGTTAAAATTCTGTTTATTACGCTATTAATTTGATTATAAAATTATTACGCTTTTCACTCATATATGTAACCTTTAAATGCAAATAATGTTCAATGCACTTCTGTCAACCTTTGAAACCATATTAACACAATAAAACTCGAAACAATATGCGAGCATTGTACATATTCTAATATCATACAATCAAATTAAAATAGTTGCTAAAATAATTGCTTATATTACAACATTTTGAAATGTATTTTTCTTTTTCCGAAGTCACTTTGAAATGCAAATGTTATGATACATTTCTTATTACGTCTTAATCGAAGACACTATTGATAATCTTACAAGTTTGTTTAAGGCATACAATTTATATACAACTCGGCATTTTAAGATTTACTTGAAATTTTCTTAATACGTTTTTATAGACGAAAATTATTTTTGATTAGAATGAATTAAGTGTTAAAATAATATATTATACAACTAAGACGAGAGGTCTTTGTATTTCCATTTTTTTTATCTTATAAAGCAAAGGTCTCTCTAAAGTTACAGTTAGTTATATTTCATATAACAAAGTAAAGTTGACAACGAATTACTTTACTTAACTATTTTTACTTTACTTAATTACTAAAATAGCGTGTGCAACATCTGAAGTTGGTTTTAATCTAAAAAATGGCACGCGAAGAGCGCTTTTGAATCTAATATAATAAATTCAAGGACTGGGAAATTGAAAATTGATTAAAATTTTTTTTCTGAAGTTACATTTTATTTTAAGTTTAAATAATCATTTGCATTTACTTAGGAGAGCGGCGGGTATTATGCACCATCTAAGGTTATTTGTTAATATTTTTGTTATTATTAATATTTAAAAAGCGATAAAGTTGTACAATGATAGTAAAATGATTTATTAAATCATTTTACTATCAAGTTCTGAGCATAAAATTATTCAAACGACAGTTTAATTATTCGTAAACATTAATTTAAAAAAAGTGCAAAAGGCGCGTGGTACCCGTCGAGTCGTATATTGTGCGCCACCATTATTTAACATAATTTTACATAACATATTTTTTGAGTTTTATATACTATTTATATAAATATTAAGTAATATAAATAGCTGAAGTAAATGTATATAAAGTTTATGCAAACATGGCTATCAGGGTATAGTAATCCTTATTATTAATATTATTAGTTTTTGTTCAAAATGACGATGAAATAAAAAAATATCCTACTCATTAAATTTTAATTTTATTAGTCAGCATTGTCCGAAAATTGATTTTGTTCAACTTTACCCAACATGCTGTGGGCAAAATTGACAATGCCCGTGCAATCTTAAGATTGTCCGGGTAATGTTTTTTTAAATTTTTAAAAATTTTTTTAAAAATTTAAGATGAATGTTTTTTACAAATAATTGACAATGCCCAAAATGCTTGGGCATTGTCGACATTGCCCGAAGTTCGGACATTGCCCGTAACATATATATATATATATGCATACAATAAATGCGTGACAACTATTTTGTATATGTACAAAATTTCTGAAAGTATTAGAGAATAATATACAATTGTAATAATATATCTTTTAATTAGTTTTATTCGTTATTTTCATTCATTCAAGCATGCAAACATGCAGCGCACAATATCCGACACTTTGCAAAGGAAAGTGGCTCCTATGTACCGACGGTCTACTTATAAGTTTAAATTTATTTTAAACATCAAAATAACATGAATGTACTTTAAAAACATACTGATATTCATTAAAATGAATCAATTTTCATATAATAAATATACTCCGCACAAAAATTAACGCCTCATATATAATGTATATTTGTATCTAAAGGGGGGCGCTAATTTTTGTGCCGAGTATGGTTTTCAAATGTTTTGTTTAGTGTAAAAGCATAATTTTTGACAATATTTAAAGAAAGAAATTTATAACCTAAACATGTCAAAATAAAAGTTTTTCATTATTTTAAGAAGAAGACATGTATATAATTGGCGCTTGTCTTAAATTACGTTATTTGATCTCAGGAATCACGTACAAATATTTTTTTTCATCTAAATCAAGAGACACGGTAGTGTCTCTGGCCAAGTACAAAAAAACGATACGTTTCAGATACGAACAAATGCTGTTTTTCAACATACAAAAATAAAAAAGAATAACAATAAGATTCCAATATTTTTTGCTATAATAATGTTGCCATCATCGATCTGAAGAAAATAAAAGAAACAATAATTTCAAATTGGTCCATCCGTTCGCGAGATATTAACATCCAAAAATAGCCATTTTTCGTGCAAATTAAGAAACGTCGTTTTCTTCTTCTTCTTCTTCTTCATATTCAGAGTCCGGACGAGTAATTGAGACTAATACATAATGTACTATATTTACATAATATGTATATCTGTGGCGTCAAGGAAAAACCGGTTAACTCCATTTTTGGGCGATTTTGAGTTAAGTATGGGATTGTGTTCCTTTTCGCCCCTACTTTTGTGTAGTTAAGTTTCTAAACACTTTTTATTAATATATTTTACAATAAATTAAGAAAACCTAATCGGTTAACTCACATTTTTAAGGACAAACCGGTTATCTCCAAGTTTCAACGGGAAAACCAGTTAACTCCATTTTAAAACTTAATTTTTGTATATTTTATGTATTCGAATAGTAGATTGAAGGCTAAATATTTTATTTCAATGCGTAAATATTATACTACGGATCTAGATTATGCCCGAGAAATAAAGAAAATACCTAG
>JABFPJ010006145.1:0-11270 GCA_022817425.1 Gryon sp. ZL-2020
AATAAATAATAATAAGGCTGAAAAAATAAGGCTGACGTGGAAGAAGAAGAAGAAGAAGAAGAAGAAGAAGAAGAAGACGTTTGCCAAAAATTATCGATTTTTCGACAATTAATATCTCCCGAGGGGGTGGTCCAAAATCGAAATTTTTTTTTTCCTCATGTTCAGGTCGATGATGGCAACAATGTTGCATGAAAAAAAATTGAAATTTTATTGTTTTAGTTATTGTTTGTTTAAGTTGAAATTTGACATTTGTTTGCATCTGAAAAGAGACACGGTAGTGCTGGCAGCACAAAAACGATCGTTTTTTTTTTGTACTTGGCCAGAGACACTACCGTGTCTCTTGATTCTGCAAAAAAATTGCAAAATATAATTACTTTATAGCGCAAATTTTATTCTATGAAATTCGACCTAAAAAATTCTATAATAAAAATCATAGACAGATATAAAAAAAAAATTATTTAAATTATTCATTATTAAATTACTCAAGAACAAAAAATATGTTGATAATCTGTAAAAAAATATATTTTAAATTGAAATAGAGAAACTTTCTTCTAACATATGTTTGTGTTTTGAAATGGCGAATAGAATTTTCTTGATGGACTACAATTTTTTTACATTTTACGAATGAGTGTGTAGAATAAATTTTTTCCGTATGATGTAACATTGTGCGTGCACGATAACGTCATCATGTCACGTGCACAGAATGTGGTATATAACCGCATGTTGCATGAACCCGTCAATTCGAATCGACTTCATTAGGAATAATAGCGTATGTTAACCTTGGCCGTGAATTATTAGTACATTGCATGTATCAATCATTGTCCTATGATTTTTACGTTTAATTTTTACCATATAGCATAAACTAAAAAAGCCTCACTTCGCAATTGAAAGATGATTAAAAGCACCATTTACTGTGGAATATTTAGAAAAATTAATAGAAAATCAAAAAGAATTAAGAAATTATTTTTTTAAGAAAAATTAAGAAAACAAAATTATTTATTCGATTTTTTAAATTAAAGTATTTAGTTCTTTAGATTTTATTAATTTAAATTTTATTTGATGACTTAATTTAACTCCATTTGTTAATATAAACAATGTTGAAGTTGAGTGTCCTATACTGACTGGCACTAATAATTTCCTTGTATACATGAACTAGTTATTAAGATCGGAAGATAAAAAGTCAAGTTCAAGATCAAAGAGTGATTGATCCTTTGAGTTAACTTGGAAAATTGCAATATAATAATTGCTCCATAATGTTAAACAACTTGAGGGATTAATGCTTAGCATAGCGATAGTAACTGAGCTAGTTAGTGTTCAGTGCTATCTTCTTCTTTTAGTGTAGTGATATAATAAATTAAAATTTCCAGTTGAGAAGACAGAGAATTGAATAGCCATATCATCTTTCATTCTTTCTAGAGGCTGCAGGTTCTTTTTTCTATTCTTTTTAAAAGCAAAATTATTTTTTGAATTGCAACACGAATTATTGATGTTATTTTTTTTCGTAAATAATGTTTTGATAGAAGTGATGAAGTATCTCTACAATAAAATGCTTATATGATAGTAGAGAAAAAGCGAGGACGCATAGGAAAGGAGTAATTGCTGGGAGAATACTTGTATATTGTTTAACACAATATCGCGGGGAACAAAAAATGTGATTTTTTGCGAAGCATTCAACAATAATGAACGCGATGACACTGGCGTACAGTAAAATTTTGATACGGCTCAACAAAGGTGCATTGAGACATGAAGAAAAAAACACCGACGAGAACTAAAAATGTATTTGTTTTTGAGAACGAAAATTTCTTTTTTTCATTTTTTCTTTCCACTTTTTCGTGCGTTTTAATAAGAGAATTTATAGCATGAAGTATTTCTTGCTGAAGCAAAAGAAATTTCATTTGAATAGAACGATGAATATTATATGTTAGTTTAAAAGACGTCACTTCATAAATTATACTAAAAGAACATACAAAACAACACAACATACAATTTATTATATTTATTAATGATGTTTTGATTATTTTGTTAATAATTTAATCATGTTCATTAAAGTAAAGAATAGGTTTTATTAGATTATATATATAGAAATGTGTAATATATATCATATACTTATTATCTTTTTACAATAATATTAAGATAAGTGAAATAATGATGTAAAAAATTAGATAATATTATAATATTATGTATTTAGAAATAAACTTAAATCACAATCAATACAATTAAATTTTAAAAGTTAAATTATATGTTGATAAAATGAAAAGAAATATACAGTAATGTTTGTTAAACAAAAATTTGTCGAAAATTTTATAATAAAAGTTAATAACAAAAATTGCAAAATTGTTTAAACATTTTAAATTGTAGCATAATTCATGGAAAGTTGTGTTTGTGACTTTTCAACATTTCTAAATTAGCTCATTTACTGAACTGTGCACAATTTCATTACAATTAAAATCAAATTAAGCTAATATAACTTTTTCTTCAACAACTTACGTGCATATATATTTTTTAAATATATATAAAAGAACGGCATATTCTTCACGCTCAGAAATAATCTTGCATTTAACGTAATATTATTTAGTAAGAATTACTAAGCTGCATCATATTTTCGGACTTTTTTGGAAGTACAGTAATATTTATTATTACGATTTAGGACAAATTAAGACTGAAATACATTTTTTAGAAGACTAATGTTTAAAAAATATAATATTTACTTTCTGTATTTACTAAATTTTACTATACTGCCTTACAGAAACTATAATAAAATGTAGGTATTTTTATTAAATTTTACTTTAAAATATACTATTTAACCAAAAAAGTCTGAGATTACTTGGCAATCTAACAATTTTTCTTGTACTTTCGGTACTTTTTACTGTACTTTTATTGTGCGTGTTTGAATTGAGTTTGCCTTTAATTACACTGCTTAATTGTATTATTCAGTGTCTACTCTAATTCAATGATAAAAGCTAATAATGAAGCCTTTTTTATCATTGAAATCCCTCTAAATATATACAATATTTGTTATTTCAATTTACATAACAAACACGAAAATTGACGGACCAAAATTAGCAATTAAGTTGCTCGCTTGTCCAATCTCAGTACCCTTACTAAATGTCCTCATTAAATTAACAGCCAGTGTATTGTACATATGTGTGAAGAGAGTATGTGTGCGTAGGACTGATTAGATTAACCAGTTTTCCATTCACAGCGTTGATTCTGCATAATCTCATAATACGCGTAATTCGCTTGAATTTTGTTTGCCGGAAAAGATGAGGCGAGCGAAAGTTTTCGTGGTAACGAGAAGCTGCTTGGATTTTGCATATGTCAACCGTGTTCGTCATTCTCAATACGAGCGGAAGAACCCACTCAAGCATGCGAGTGGCTGCCTCAGCGACCCGACTTTTCAAACATTTATTACACTTGCCGGACGGACGGCCTGCATCTTTTATTAACTTCACTTACACTGACGACAACTGCTTTTCCTATCTCACTTCAGCAGATCCAAATAAGCACACACAAAGTTTAGTGCTGAACATAAAATTGTGCAAAATAATGTTATATATATAGTTAGGATAAATAAACTTGTGCAAAAATGAACGACAAAATGAATTTGTCTGCTAGTTAGGCGACAAATTATGATCATCGTTAAACGAGGAATGCTAAATGAAAGCGAAGCGGTATTTGTTTTCATCCGGGGTAATTAAGGATTTTACAACGGTAATAAAGTTAGACATTTCATCTGGGTGCTTGTATACGCTATTAGACATTTTGGGATTATCATTTAAGACGCGTTTGATTGAAATTTCCAAATTTCTTACGTAATCAAATTTATGTGACTAACAAAATAGCTATTCGAATACTAAAGTTGTAATTTGTTCGATTTAGTTCACTGCTAATGTTGTTGTTAATTTTATATATAACATTTATTCTATTAAAAAAAGGATAATAAATTGAAATTTAAATGATGACGCTGTTGTTCTTAATTGCAACGATTTATTATACTTTAGTGTTGAAGAAAAAACGTGCAATTTCATCGTATACTTTTAATGAGATCAACTACATTACGGGAAATTATCCAAATATACATATATTTCTTAAAGATCATTATATAGTATAAGTAAAACATTTACCACGAATAACATTTAATATTTTTATTGTAAATTTACCTACTTATTGCTATGAAAGTTCTAACTTCAAGTGAACTTGTGTTTATAAATAAAATCGCAAAAAATTAATGTACTGCTGCTAATTTCTGTGGATAAGTGTGTTAATAATGTAATTTAAACTAAAACTTTAAAACAAATGCTAATTTCTCTGTATATCTTAAAAAGTTTTGTTATATTTTTAAGATTTATAAGAAAACAAGTGAAAAATAAAAAATAAAATTTTTTCTTCTATTATAGTAATGATGCGAATAATTATATTCATATTCACATTTAAAATTATAAACTTTTCATATAAATATTATTGCTTACATACTCTTGCTTATTATTTGAATATCAATATTTGATATTCAAAAATTACATATCATTTCATAGACAATTCTTAAATATAATTTTTAAATTAAAAAAAGTACATTTTATACTATTTATCTTTTTTACTTAAAAAATAAAACAACATAGTTATTACAATTTATAAAGTTGTAAAAATAAAAAAGTTATAGAAATAAGAATTTCAAACTTGTTGAATAAAATATGCATAAGAATGATATATCCATATCAATCAAGCCAATATATATTATGAATGTATTTTAAATGAAATCCATTTATAATCAAACGATGAAAACAAAATGACGGATTTCAATTAGTTTGATTGGAAATAATGTATGAAAGCAATTAAAATATTATTCTGCCGACGCGTGTTGTTTCAGAATCGAATCATCCAACTCGTTTCATTTTATATCTAGCATTGTACGTATTGATTGTTCAGAATGCAGATATATTGGAACCAGCAAAAATTGAACAAACTCAATGTGCGAAATATTTCGGTCAAAAATTCCCGTATTGGCCAGGCAAAAAGACAGGAAATGCAATTTCTGCCTCTTAGCGATCGAAAATTGTCGTCGACATGTGAATTACAATGTGCGAATAATCGCGATTGCTTTTCAAGTTTTGCGTTTTTTTTTCGCCAAAATGTCGCCAAAGTGACGCCAGAAACCACTTTCAGCATTGTTCTCGCATCCGACTTTACGGTTCTGGGATTCTCCAACAAATAATACAGATCAGCGTTTTATGTGTCGAAACTTTGTGCCGATTTTTCCGAATCCTTTTCTGATAGTTAGAAGGTCATGTTTTTTTGTGTGGATTTATGAGTTTGTAAATGTGTAGGTCTGTGTGCAGACATGCTCACTTAAATGATTTTGTTTCGATATTTTTGTGCGGTCCTGCACAAATGCTCGACTATAAGCTTCATTTTGTGTGCAAATTGTTGAGACCATGTTGAAAACGACAAATTTTACTCGTTTTTTGCGCGATTCTCTTTCTTTTTATAAAACGCGTTGAGTTTCTAAAAGGATATTTTATTGTCAATTTCATTGGGTAAACAAGATTTTTTGTTTTTCATGTTTGAGTGATCAATTAATTTTGATTCTATTAATTTCAGGAAAATCAATTAAATAATATTCTGAAGATATAAAACAATGTTATTTTTTAACATTAATTTTCATCGTTTAAATAATTTGTAATTTTGTAATTCAGAATACTATAAAACATTCAGATTTGTGCATATTTACCAATGTAAAATTAAACGATAGAATTTATAATGATATATTTGTAAAAAATGTTATCTTTGCCAACAGTCTTTGTGGATTATGGAATACAAAAATTTTACATGTTCATATATGAAAAATGGTCGTATCTAATTAGAGTATAATTAATATTATAATTGATGCTGAAAAGTAAATGTATGCTATCGAACAAAAAGTAATTACGCGAACATTTTTGATTATTCTGATTTGAAACATCAGTTTTAGCGTACATTCAAAAAACACTTCTATTGAATACGTTATAACGATCTTTGCATTTTCTAAAGGGTTTTTATTATGACCAGTACAAGTTAAATTAATATTCCAATTTTGACTGTTATTTCAGTGCTATTCAAAAACAAAAAGTCGAATTCATCATCGAATGAATTAATGACGCAAAAATTGCTTGTAAAAGTAGTAAATAACTGTGAATTATTTTGCTGTACTTCTATGAATTAAAAAAAATATTGTATATGTTCACATATGTACAATAGCTTTAAAAATGTTTAAAGAAATCAAATATTAATTGAAAGAAAAATCTAAAGCTTGTAATAAATGTTGGTTGATCGACTCTGATAAATTTTAACGGGAAAAATTGTCTTTTTGAATCGTGATTGTTGAGCGCGATCATTTTTCTCGGCACGTTGTGCGAATGTTATACGTGTATGTGCTTGGACTTTCGGGGACAACGTACATTATGCGATCTTATCGAAGCGACAAGCACTTGGGTCTGCTGCGTAGAGAGAACTTGAAAAGCTTCGTACAACGGAAATAACGGCGCGTCTCGCACTCCAAAACGGTAATCTCGTTTCTAGCACACATTTTCCGTAAAATGTCCGCTGTATGTCTTCCGGACGTCCGTAGGATTGTGAAACGCTTTTATGCCCACGACACTTGATTTGACCGAGTCCCCCCTCGGGTCATTTAATATCTTTATTTCGACGAAAAATGACGAAAAACGAAAATGCGACAAAAGTGGAAGAGTCGCTTTCGTTGAGATTTTACTTCATATATGAGATAGATTTGACGACGTGATGTTTACTTTCAAGTTGTTTAAACGTTTGAAAAAGGTCACAAAAAACATCGACAAAAAACTGAGTGCTTCTTCATAAGGCGATGGCTTTCATTAAAAAGTTTTCGCGACACTTGATTCGACGAGTGTTCCGCTGCAAAAGTGCGCCAAATTCTACTGCGCACTTTTTCTTTTTTCTATCTATATTTTCTCGACATTTAACGTACGCGACAAGCACATTTTATTGAACATGTCGTCAAAGCTTAACTCGGCAAATTTTTTAGCAAATTCACGTATGTTTTTATTCGCAGATGAATACGTGATATTTCTATATCGCAGTAGCTTCATTTTTTTCCAAATATGGAAATGCGATTTATCGAATGAAAACGTACGATGACAGACGTTTTTTTGATCTTTGAGTGTTTACACTTTTTATCGTTATCTGCGAATTGACAAATTAATGCGAAGATAATTTTCTTTATGAAAGATATTTTGCTTCTCTTTTTATTTTGCAGTATGAATTGCAATTTGTGATATTTTAATTGGAGAAACATTTTTTGATTGATATGGTTTTCATAAAATATATTTGTAACAAAATAATTAATTTAAATTATTATATGTTGCGAAAAGAATTTTGTTCAATATATATAATTTTTTATATTTATTTTCAAATGTGGATTTCATTTACAATTTTATTTCTTTTATTTATCATATAAAATTTACTTAAATAAAATATTTTTAACAATCTTTTGAATTATATATATATATTTTTGTATTCTCATTAAACGTTCAATCAAATAAAAAAAGATATATAAAGTGTACAACGTAAATTTTGAAACAAAATGACGACTAAACCAATATTATACTGAATTCGAATAGTGAGTGAATTAAATTCGAACGTCATCAAAAAGTAATTAAAGTACTATTTTTGAAACCTCAACTTCATCGCACATTAAATCCAAATTAAAACAATATTCAGTGTAACAGATAATCACATGTCATCTCGAGTGAAAGTAAACTTTAAGTTACTAATTCATGTTATATAAATTAGTTTTTGCATTAAACAATTTGTTTTCTTTTTATTTTCATGAATTGTAGAAAACCTCAAATTACAATTTCGATGAAAATAACGAAATTCAAGAAAAAGCTCGCAAAAACATGATGTTCCACATTAAGCTTATAATACATTATAGTTATTGAAAATAGTTATAACAATTCAAGTATTTACATATTTATTAAACATGTATTTTGTGCAGAACTAAATTGGCGAAAAATAATAGCAGATAAAAAAATGTTGGTACTTCAACTATTAAATAATATGCAACTTGCACGCAAACGTAATCATTTGTAGATGTCATTAAAACTTTTTCTGAATTATTTCAACTATTTTGTATTCTCGTGTAAGAACTCATTTAACTTGGCGGTAGATCAAAATGATATCAAAAGTTTGAGACCTCAATGAAATGGTGGTGTTTTTAGAGCTGTTTTGTTTATATATGTCGACACATTTTGATAGGCATTGGGCGTTTATTGAATCAACGCTGAAGCTCGTGCATTTCAAATATGTGTCGCAAAAGAATATTCTGTAAATCGTAACATTTGTATTCATCGAAATCGTCAAAACGTGCCGAATCGTGAGATAGTACGAATGAAGAAGACGAAGGAGCAGAAGAAATACAAAAAAGGACGAGACGAAAAAGAAGATAACATTCGATTTGAAGAGAAAAGTATTCGGAATCCGAAATGGATTCTCGCGGTGTCATTATCTTGATTTTGTTTCCGGACCGATTTCCGTTCCAGGCGCAAAAGAGCTGAACGCGAAATTGATAAAAGCGCTGATTCGCTTTTCAAAATACGGATCGTTCCTGAAACACTAATCACGTTCGTTCTTCGAAATTTATTACAAGTTCATTCAAAATTATGTCCATTCAATTTCAACACTGCGAAACGAACTTTAGCGCACAATTTTTCAAGTCTCGTCATGTGAGCGATTCAGATCGAATGTATTTATGCAAATACTTTTTAGTATCAACAAAAATTTCATTTTTCTTCGACGACGTATCTTTTCTTGAATGATTTATCGACAAACCAAATTTCAAGCATCGAATCAAATTATTTATTCCACATTGTCGTAGTAATGACTTTCTTTCGCTCTGAAAAAGTGTCAATACTTTTTAGTTTCACCGCCCGAAAATCGTTATTTAATTTATAAAAGTATTATAAATGACATAGAAAGCGACATTACGTCATACAATTTGCTTGTTTTAGAACATTTTATTACCTTATTACTATAGGCAACTTTCGTTGTCAGTATTGCCATTTGCTTGCTAAATTCATTATTTTTCTTCTTTAACTTTTTTTCTACGTCCCGTTTTCAGGCACAACAGCCGCTACGAACTCCATTTTTCATTCGATTGGCATACATCATAAATTTAGCTGTCAAATTTCAAAAAGGATGACTTAAACGACAAAATAATTTATCTCTAACTGTATGTACGTTGCTTTTCTACGATATTAATTCCAACTAAGTGTTTTTGTGCGCTCACGTTTTTTAACGAACTCCTGTCAGCGAGCACCGCTCATGATTTTTAAGTATACTCGCTCCTTCCATACGAACAATCTGTTTTATATCAAACCACAATTTTTAGACAGAAATTGATGAAAAATAAAGCAAGCGTTGAAATAGCAAATAAGGGAGCAGCTTTTTATATTAATCAATTATTAAATTATGCTTCATAAAATAATACAATAATTAGTTTTTCTGATTTGTATGTGTTTTTTTTCTTCAGCAGATCAATGTGTTTTTGAGATCATAATTTTGTAAACAGCACTTTTTGTGCGCATATCGTATTTTTTCAAAGAAGCTCTGTATGCGTCTGATAAAAAAGCCTCAATCGAAGTGATAACCAATGCATTAACAGATTTATACATTCGCGATCTGCGTTAAATAAAGTGTTACTCGTTAACAGATCGAGCTTACTGGCAGTCAGCCAAGCCGCCCTGATGACATCAACACTGTCCATGTAACGAGGTCAATTTTGTATCGGAGCTCGCACCTAGTTGCGGTTCTTCTTCGTTCGTAAATTCGACGATAATCCTGCATCTTCGTACGTGGCACAAGTTACCGAAACAACATTTGTTACAACAAACCCATTTAACCTTTTTTTTCTTTTCTTTTTTTGTAAAAGGAAAATGAATCCGCGAATTTTTGTTGTAATTTGACATCTACACTGAACCGAAACAATGTAAAGTTGCACAATGTTTACATTACCTGGATTGTAAAAGTACACAACTTGTAGTGTACAAATACAATTACAGTATAAGACATGTAATTTCACACATTTTGTTGGTTTTTTGAGAAAATAATTGTAAAATTACGTTTTTCAATACTTTATTTATGTAACCATTGTAAAATTACACAATAAATTCTGATTACTTACACGTCACTTGTAGTTTTCCACAAAAGTTTCATTTTTGCACTTAAGTGTAATTCGCGTTCATGCTCGTTTTTTTGCCAACTTCACACTATAATCTAGTCTAACGTGACAATACGCGCAGGTTGTTGCATGATTTTGAGTATCGGCATTATTTTTATTTAAATTCCCCAAGTAGAAATTTAACCGGGAAATTATAATTTCATGTAAGGGCCCGATCAAATTTTTTATGGAGTTGCCATAGAATGGTAATTCGTACCAAAACCTAAAAGGGTCCCAATGATACTTTCCCTAAGAAAATCTAGAAGTACAATGCCACATTAAAACATAAGCACACTACAAAAACATGTGTCTCTTTTTGAGACATTTCTGATGATTGAGACACCAAAAATGTCTCATTTATTCAATTTTAAGACGTTTTTTGCGTCTCAATCATCAAAAATGTCTCAAAATGAGACACTTGTGTTTGCAGTGCAGAATTTTCTTAGATTTTAATAAGGCAGCCCCTACAGAAGTTTCCACATGGAAAACCTAATGTGGCCCTACACTCAAAAAAAAAGAAATGAAAAACTGCTTGACATTTTGACAATTTTAGCTTGAATTGACAGGCAACCTACTTCAATTATCAATTATCAACTATCAAGTAATTACAATTTGATCAGTCAAGCAGTTTTTACCTTGGTTTAATATCAAATTTGCCGAAAAAGGTTAGTTTTTGTCAAATGTTAAGTTAGAATAACTTAAAAGTCCGGCAAAAATTACTTTGTTTTATTCAAACTATTTCTGCTTTGTATGTTCTGACAATTTCTTACTTCTTTTTTTTGAGTGTAGTAAGATTTACCACACCGGACTCAACATAAAAATGCCAATTGAATGCCAGAGCAGGCCCCACTTAGGTTCGCCTTTAGAATCCCTGATAAAAACTGCCGCATAAGTATCGGGGTAGTAACCTTTTAGGTTTTTATAAGATCATCCTGGCATACGTTTCCAGACGAAAATCCTAATGTGGCCCCAGTCAGATTTACCGTACCGAACTCAGCATAAAAACGCCAATTGAATTCCAGAGCAGGCCCCACTTAAGTTTGCC